>OOFC01029997.1:0-14206 GCA_900323345.1 Pseudochromis fuscus | reverse complement strand
AGAGGCCAGCCGCCGCCCAGGCCTGGGCTCAGACCTTTATGGGGTGCCATGGAGGACTTGCAGTAGTTGAGAGGTTCCTCCTGGTTGTAGTAGCCATCAGGGCGGTACTTGAGGTTGTCTTTGGAGAGCGGGGTCCAGGGAGTGTGGTGACCTCGCTGGTTAGCGCCAGGAGTGGGACAGGAGAGGAGGAGAGGGTCTGCAATGTCACCCATTCCCCCACTAAAAGAGTGTCTCCGGAGGTGTTCACCACGCTCACTGCAGGGGCGGTGGGGATGGGAGGAGAAAGGGATTAGAGAAAGAAAAAATGAGATGATTAGCCACAAATTGGAAAGACAAAGTGTGTGTTCTTTGACTTTGAAGAGACTTTCTCCTGAAATATGATTGGTCCACTCGTATATTTATGTGATATGTCCACATAGTGAATGTTTTTCATACTGAGTGACGAATGACTCAATGCATAACTATCTAGGTTTGGTTCACTTTAGTTCACAAGAGAATCTTTCCAAAAGTGACTCATCTTTTCCGGGATGTGTCTCATCTGAAAATTGAGAACAGAGTCAACATCCAGATCCCAAAGATCAATGAAGGCCCGCAGTGAACAGGCAGCACAATGCAGTATATCTTCAGTTTTACACGTCGCAGTAGCTAAATGAAAATGTGTGTTTGCCTTTGGGTTTTTTGAGTGTGTGACAGTCTTTTGAAATATTATATTCTGATCTCCTGATTTGGGATGAGAATTATTGTTAATTGGATTTAACAATAATGACAATTTTTAAATTCAATTTCCAATCATTCTGTTTGTTTGTTGTTTGATGAGTAGGTGGAGAATACTCAGACACCAGGAAGGGCAACGCAAACCTTACTATACAGATATTAGAATAAAATGCAGTTCTCTCCAAACCAAGTTTAGTTGAATTCACTGACTTGGTTTGTGCCATTCATTTTTTTCAATTTAATTTAATTTGTAACAAAAATTCTTGAAACTGAAACTCGGTGCATGTCTGTAATAGTAATAACAGGTTCTAGTCTGACTGAATTATCTTTAATGGGCTGCTCTGTGGCTTTATCAAGCTTTTTTAGCTTTGTTTAGCCTTATTTAATTTTAAGTAGGTTTCTCCGCTCTTTTGACTGTCTCTTCTTTCTCAACTTGACAACAACAGCCAATGTTTGGGTGCTGTATAGTCTAGAAAGTATAGAATATAGTATAGTAGTACAGAAAAAAAAAAAGTAAAAATAGTATAGAAAGATCTGTGTTAAGTGAACCTCCATTTGTTTTTAGGAGCGTCCAGTGCAAAGGTGGCAGGGTGGCTTAAGTATGTCAGTTTTGTACTTAAGCCACCCTGCCACCCCAGGTTAACTCTTTAAACTAATAGTCATGTTTCCATGGTAACAATCAGTGCCACCTGTGGCGCAGTGACACAGACTGACAAAAAACAGGGTTTTTCTGTTTTGTATTGTTTTTTAAGCCATATTTTTAGTTTCATTTTCCCAGAATTAATGGTAAACCAGTCGTACTTTAGATAGTGAAGCACTACACAGCTTTGTGCAACCAATTTAATCTGAAATGTGACTGTTAGTACGATCCAAACAGAACCTCAACCCCTGGATTGTCCCTCCAATCCAACATGCTGTCCTGTTATAAGTAATTGGTACTTTGCGAGCGTATCCACCATGTCCCCTGGAAGATGTAGAGAGAGACTGAACAGTAGAGGGGGTGGTAGGGCTCTGCTGACTGACGACAGCTCAACTCTTGGCCTCTCAGCCTCCCAAAGTTGTTAATGATGCATGAATCACAGAGGACCCTATCCAAGCTGAGGCATGTATGTGCTCCTAATTGGCCACAGGTAAGGCAGCCAGCACTTGTTTGGTTTGGTATTACAGCCTGCTGGGTGAGGAAAGGGCTTATGTTTGTGTTGGGTCTCAGGGTAAATGTGTGTGTTCATTAAGCTGTTGCTGCCTAATAAGCACGTATCACTAAAATAAACTCAAAAATCAATACATGACACATGAGGACTGATGCACACATGTTCCCTTTGTCTTTGCTAAATCCTTTCTTTGCCCTTATCTGTCAGTAGGCAGCTTTACAAGTATGTAAACTATACAACAACAAAGTGTCATCCCATCACATCAGTTGTAGTTGTTGTGGCCTTTCCAGCTCTAAAATGTTGACCTTTACTTCTAGCTCCCTCATCAGGCAAATCAGTGGAGTTTTCTAGAGGCCATAACAAGGTGCCATCAAGCCTCAACTTCAAGTTTGTGTTAAAAAGCTTGACCTTTAATTACTATATAACACCCCCAATTAAAACAAACACTGGTGGATATACGTATCTGTCTAACCTCCGCTAAAGCTGCAAGGACATGTCGCTCTTACCCATGCTCCAGTGCGGAGATGACCCCTCCTCCTCCTCCCTTGGCCTTTCCCCGCATCAGCATGTTCTTCATTTTCATCTCAGTGATGGAGGGCAGTAAGAGGGGTACACCTATGCAGAAAAGAGCCAGCTGAGGAGGCATCAGAGCCCCAGAGGCTGACTTCTTCTTCTGCCCATGGAGGAACTTCAACCGACCCTGGAACTGCATAGTCTGGAGAGGAGACAGATTTACAATGAATGATACAGTGAACTGGCTCCTGAAACATATTGTAGATGGGTCCATACCTGCACCAATGACTAAACACACGATTGTTTAAAGAACAATTGATGTGAATGTGGTGAACCTGCTGACTGACAATATAATGGCTAAAAAAGCAAGCGATTGGTTTTATATTTCAATCTTTCAATGGGAAATGAAGCTCCTCGGGCCTTTTTATTGGCTACCAAAATGAGTGCTGTGCAGTACATTACAAATGTTTGTATCCGAACTGTAATTATGTTGACTGATGAGGAAAGCATCTCCCCAATATTTGCTCACGACTTGGCTACATGGACTTCCACTATGTGTCAGAAAATTGCCATCTAGAATTTCTGCTGTGCAGCCAGAGCGGACTTGGTGACAGTAAACTCGACTGACCCTGATGAAATGGTCCAAAACCAAATTTTTGTTGCTCTGTCATCAGGGGCCTCTAGCTTTTCCACTGCTGGTCTCCAAACCACTCAAGTCACAGCCATGAGGGATGAACCGAGCTCCTATTCTGCTGCTGTGTCCAGGCACAATTACCTTATAATTCCTCGCAACACAGCTATAAATAACTACACACATTGCAATTATAAATGAAGTTTTGCAGTACCAAAAGGGGTCATAACACTTTTTACAGGCCTGGGTCTTCTCCCAGTGAGTGGGCAACATTTTGTCCATGCTTGGGTTTTTATGTTTTGCATAAACTTTAATTCACTGAAAACTGAGGTTTCTGTTTATTTTAGCTGGTTCAGACCACTTACCAAGAATCCAGAGGTGCTGTCCAAGAGGCATCGAACTCTGGCTATGAAACATCTGTTGAGAAAGCAGGAGAGCTCAGGAGGGATGTCCCCTGCATCCGGAGAATGGAACAGGCTGCTGACTACAAAGTCATCACCTGTGATGCAGCAGAGAAAACAGGAGGATGAGAAGGATTTACTTTGAACTGCAGTTTGTCTGGTAAATCCACAAAGGTATACCAAGGTATAATCTACACACATTTTCTTAAATTGTAGGGATTTGGGGATTTATCTCATCCTCTGATCTTGCCCAAAATGTAACCAGTGGTTCCTTGGGTCATACTTTATCTCTCAAATAGAAAATCTTATGAACCGATGTTAGCTAATATTATTTAAGAGTGTTGTGAGTGTTACATTCAAACCAGGGCAGGTACAACATGATCTTGTTGGTGAGCAGATAATGATAAATTTAGCATCTTCTTAATTTTTTTATTTGCCTGGGGATTTCTGGCAGTGAACCAGTCACCATGCTGTCGACACACTGAACTGGCTCTTCTCTTCCCAGTCAGATACCCACCGGTTCCTCCAGCTAGCTGGCCGTCCTGGTGAGCGGCTGTCCCCTGGTGCTGTGGGGGACACATGGCCCAGTGGAGCTGACGTCTGAACTCCTGACGGTCATCTATGTGGATGTAGTCGAAAACATTCTGGTGCATCACGTCAGTCTGCGGGGAGGAGGTTTTGGTTAGTTAGACATAAACTAATTTTTTTATTGTGTCGTCTCTTTCATATTTTAACACGTAGCAGCATCCACAGAGTGCGTTGTGCTGCCATCGGTGCAGCTGGTAGCTGCTGTTTGGAGAGGGGAGGGGGGATTCCTGTCACTGCTACTCAGATAGACTCAATCTGCCTCAGGATTCCCAGGAAGCGTGCCGACTTCCCCCACCACACACAAAGGACCATGCTGTATATACAAAGTCAAGGGAAGTCACAGGAATGTACACGCACATTTACATACATACATCCCTGCACATACACCCAGGCAGGACATTTTACCTTGTACAGTAACACTCTAAAGGGCAGCTGCAGGGCCAGTGAGGGCAGCTGTGTTTGTCAAACATCGCGTGACACCGGCTCCCGAACAGCAGTCCAGCGTAGCTTACCCTCCCCGTCCACACACACACAGAATGAGTCGGGTTCCAGCCCGCTCTCGTCATGCCTCCCTCTCTTTTCCAGCTCTAGCTTTGCTTTCTGTCATTCCATGACAGATTCCTCACTAAAATGTTCAACCTTCTCCTCTTCCCTCTCTCCCTCCTCCCTGCCCTCTCTCCATAATTTCCACACTGGTGGCACGCGAGGGTTTTTGATCGCCTGCCTCTGAAAACACAATCTGTTCCCACCGTCTTCGGCGAGCAGATTCGTCCTGTGGTTTGGTTCCCTACCGGCAGTCAGGCAGACAGACGGATCGAGTGACTATTGTTTATATTTCTCGTAAAAAACACAGAGAGGAAAAGAAGAGGGAAAAATGGAGAATAAGTGATATTTTCAGTGACCTTCAAAGGCTAACTGCCCAAGAAACAAATTGGATCAAAGGCCAGTGGAGGTTTTCTGCTCTTCTCATGGGCTTTCTTGTGGTGCTACTCAGCGAAGCCTGCTCTTTTCTTTTTTTCTGTGGTATATTAAGGATAAGTGTCCTTCTGTCAACAATTGTGGGCTCAAAATTACGTGACATGTTGTCAAGGGCTTAAAGGAACAGTATGTGACTTAAAAACAACCAATAGCTGCATTGCATGAATTGAACATGTGGGAAAGACTGAGAGAATGTTGTGATGACAGGCTGAAATATAATGTGAGGATCTGTGAGTATTCAAAGTATTTTATAGGACCATGTGGGAGTGTTTGTGATCAACTACACATTCATTCTCAGGCTGATGTTTAGGTGAAGTCATCGGTGTTTGGCCTCTTTATTCTCAGTGTTGACAATGTGGAGTAGTACAGCGAAAAATATCTGATTTAAATTTTTAAGTTGAACTTGTGCACAGATAAGCTGTGCATTTTGCATCCCCTCATCACTTATCACATGATGAGATACTTTGGCTCACAATACCTTGTCTCTTTCTTTCAAGTATGCAAAGTATGCATTTCTCTAATAAAATATATTGGTGTAGCATGATTGCTGTTATGAATGGGCCAGTGTCTCCCATGCTGTCGTTGCCAAATCCTGCACACACAGGTTGTGGTTGTATTGGCATGAATCTGTGAATTTGAATTTTATCAAGTGCATTTCTTTGCTGACATCCAGCATTGGATTACAGCATGAACTTTTTGGAGGCTTGCTTGTTTCTTTATTTGAATGGAAACATAGATGACATCTGTCCCTGTTTAGTCATGCTAGCTGCATGTCGCTATGAATGGGAACCTCATCTGTTGTTTGGACCAACAACTATGGGTTGGTTTGACATGAAGGTTAGTGCAGACATTCATGTTCCCAAGAGGTTTAATCTAAATCCCTCATCAGCTCAACAGGTTGATACAGATATCAGAATTCAGCTCAAAGCCGCTGTGCCGGAGACGCATAGAGAATGGACAAAACTAACGTGACGTCACTCGTTGGTTTGTGGTCGTGCATTTTAAAGCCTAGAGTTTGGCATTTGAATGTCGCCGTGTTGATTGTTTGGAAGAAGTGGCCATATTTAGAAATGAAGGGAGGAGTGAGTAGGCGGTATAACCCTGGAACCTGAGATCACTGCCCAATGTGGATGAGACTTGACTTCAGGAGAACAGACCTGTAGCTCGAACTAACCACGCCCCGAAATATTCCTCTTTTTAAGGCTAATATCTACTTAATTATGACATATATTTTTAACGATGGACCCACAGGTTACTGAGAAGAAGAGCTGACATCCGAATGACTTGTGGAAAAAAATTCTTGACTATTTCATGATTGAAAATGACCATGTTTGAATTTAATCAATTCACAGAGTTTTTTGAGCCAGTATCTCGTGGCCGTCGTTGGTACTGCCCTTTGTTTACATCTATATTTGCCTTATTTTTGAAACCCGGATGCTTGGTCCATTTCTATATGCAGTCTGTGGTTTACATTCATTATTACATTAAACAGCCTTTAATAACATTTGCAAACATAAGAATTCTCGTGCCAGTGGAAATATATGGAAAATAAGACATCTCCGGGTAAAAACTGTAGACTGAGCTGTGCTGTGCATACACAAATGCACCTTATAGTTTTGATTTCCTTAGCCTGTCTGGTCCCCATGCCAACCTCTACACACACATACACGTACTAATTCACACATACTGTGGCTAGGGTCTCTCAGGCCACTTTGGTTTTCATGTCGATTTCATGGCGCTGGGTTACTGCCCTCATGTGCTTGTAAGCCAAGTGGGAGCACTGTAGCAGAAAAATTTCTACCCCGATGTGTCTGTGTGTGTGCTGTGTGTGTGCTGTGTGTGTGTGTGCTGTGTGTGTCTGTGAGCAGACATGAGGGCAAAGGAGGGATTTTAACAGTGAAAAGCACTTTATTCATGGTTTTGAAGGAGAGGGAGGATTTCAGCATCGCAGGACAGGCGAGCCAGTGTTGATATCATTCATATTTAATGACTGGCTGGGTATAGCCGCCGGAGAGGAAAGGAAGTTAAACCGTTGACTTATCAGTGCCCGCACACACAGACACACACACACACACACATATGCAGACACCCACAGAGTGTATTTCAGGGTGAAACGGAGGTCTTCACCCTTCTGTGGCCTCATAGCTGTAACCTAGTGGGTTCACTCGGCCTTCTACGTTGAGCTATCAGGCAGCAGGGAGGCAGACTGAAAGAGACACCGTTTACTCTGGCTCATTAGACACAGGATGGAAAAACAAGACGGCAGAGAGGGATGAATGGATGCGAACAGAAAGATTGGTCTGTAGTAAAAACAGGGATCTTGTTCAATAATCACAGCCGTTTCTTACATTTTTTTTATTCAAAACCTTGAGAGGGGCAATATGAGAAGCTACTCGGGAAGATTTATTAACTATTAACAAAAATATTGACTGAGTATACTGAAAATGCTGATTTTTGAATTAAAGTCAATCAGAGCCAGAGCTTCTTGGAGCCTGCCTCCAGTGGCTGTCGGGTGTATATCAGTATTTTGCACTTCCACCTCATTTATGAGCCCCACTTGCTTCATCCATTTCTATCTACAGTCTATGGTATAAATGTTAACCATTTTTTTTAACCTCCTTCTTTTTGACTTTATTTGTTAAAACCGTTTTATGGCTTCAAGTAATCTTAGTCTCTATCAAGAGAGCCACTGGATGACCAAGAACTTGTTGAAATTTCATAAATTGGACTAATTGACCAAACCAGCTAACAAAAAAACATCTCGTTTTATGGACAAATGTTGCAAGGACATTGTCTTTTAGTCTGTTTTTATTTTAATACAGCGACATACAACACTAATGCTTCTGAGATGAAGTTATGGCTTTCCAAATTGGTGTTTATAATTGCATTACACAACACATGTATGTATATTATCTATGCAACACTCAGTAAGTTATTATTACAGTAATTGAGATGTTCAACTCACCTGATGAAATCCCAGATAGTCCACAATGGTTGAGGAAGCATAAAAGACCATCCCATCACTGCTCACCACCAAGGCGAAGCCTGTTAGGGACTACACACACACACACACACACAGAGAGAGCCAGAAATAAGTGGTGACTCAGAACAGCTCATGCAGCAAAGAAGTACAACAAACACAAGCAACTGCAGTTTATCTTTTCTATTTATATGTTCTTTGCAAAACGAACTTTAGATGTCACAATTCACACTTAGTGTGCACCCCGCAGAAACACGGCATGCCACAGTACAATCTTTCTATATGTGACTCGAATGTGGTTACTGTACAATAACTTAAAAAAAAAAAAAGAGCAGGAGACAAAACGCCGCCAGAATTTGCCGTTTGCCAGACTTTTTATAGCGCAATGTTCAATTTATGTAATTCTTTCCATAATTCTCAGAACAGCAAATAACAGTAAAAATGGAACAAAAGATACAATAATACAACACGAGAGGAGGAATGAAAGACAGATGGTTGTGTTAGAGAGTTGTCCAAATTAAACTTGTGATTTGTAATGCAAACTATTGCTCATGAAAGACTTTTTAAAAGAGTATTTTCTGGTAAAATTCATATTCTTGATATTTTTTAAAGCCGTTAAACTCGACATACACACCAATTTGCCCTCCTCTTTAACTCGTGTATTTCATAAAACTTTGATAATTAAGTCTGTTTGACTGGTAACATGCTTTGATTTGCGATACCAAACACATTGATTAAAAGCAGAGAGACTCCAGACACAAACAGTCTCGTTCCCACTTTCCCCTTCTTTGCACACAAGGGGGAATAATGTGTTTGGCCGGTGCAGCTTCGAGAGACAAGTGTTGATTAAAAATGAACATTTTAAATAAATACACAACTGGCTTCAGTCAAATGAGGAAGGATGGACAGATGGAGACGGAGGCAAGAGGGTGAGAGGGGAAAAAAAGCACAGGAAGGAGATGTGGAAGAGGGGAAGAGGTCTTGCAATGTGTGTGTGTGTGTGTGTGTGTGTGTGTGTGTGTACACATGCAGCTGTGATAGCGTGACAACTGCAAGGCTACTTGACTTGCGTGACTGCTGCTGCCAGAGTCTGTCACCTCTATTTTACTGCGAGACTATGCAGGTCTTTCCTGGTGTGTGTGTGTGTGTGTGTGTTTCTTTTTTACATGGTATACATCCCTGCGGCCTCTAAATTCACACTCATACCCACTTTTCTCCTCCTCCTCCTCTCCCTGTTTCATTTTCTCCTAACAGTGATCTGATGGCCTTAGCGAGCAGCGTAATGCTGCCGCGCTCACCGCACACGCTCCATCCAACCCGTCCGACATACTCTCCGTGAATGCAGCAATTTTTAGCCCTAAAAAACCCAGAGGTGTTGGAGTCATGGTGTGACAGAGCAACCTTGCGAGAGAAAAACATCTGGACAGTGATATGATGATATCTGAAAACATATATGAAAGTATGATGAGAGGAGCAGAGACGGGAAGATGGGTCAGGTTCTCGGTGGCATGGATGAAAATGATGTTTGACAAGTTCAACTGGCACATGTTCACGATGTCCCGGGGGAGGACACACAAACACAGACACACACACACACACACAAACGGCTTTTTCCAGCAAGCACTCCAAAGTAAAACATTTTTAAAAAAAACCATACACTTTGGAAAAAAATAACTCAGATAGAGCACTTTTCCTGATTTTGATCCTGACTCAGCACTTTGTACATCAAATATCTCCGTCTACCTGTTACTGTGAAAGACATACAGTGCAGTTTGGAGCACTCTGGAGCTTTGAAAATGAACACGAGGTAATGATAGCTCAACGTAGCTTAATGTAGTTTCCATGAGACTTACGATAGAGGGCACGTGGGGCGGCACAGACATCTGGTAACAGCATGTCAGAGCCATATCTAATATATTTATGAAAACAGTGTCTTTTCCAACATGTCTGTGATGAAAATGTCTGGTTTTTAGACCAGGAATTCGACTATGTGGGATTTACTGCATCAAAACCATGTGTCTAAGGAGGGACAGGGTGTCTCAGGCAGTATAGATCGCTGCCGTCCAAAGCTGTGATATCGCTTGTCTAATTGGGGTTTATCTAATGTATTGGTTTCAACATTTACTGTTGTGAAAATTTAGTGTCTAGCTGCAGAGCTTGTGGGAAACTTGAGGCTTCACTGACTCACCGATCTGTCTTTTGGACGATGCGTCTAAAACATAAAAATGTTGCTTTTATTAGGTCCTAGGCGGCCGTAAAAAGGCCAGAATTTACATGTTGGGTTCATTTAGGTTTATTTAGCCAGTTCACCTTTCTCCATTCCTCTTCCAAGCCATTGAAATGCCACAGTAAATTTCTGCAACCCATTTCCTTTATAAAGGACTTTGACATTTTTATTCTCCTGGAACAAACACGCCGCTGAGTTGTGACCTGAAAGAGTATGTGCAGGAGGTAGGTTGATTACTTTAATTGGATTTTTTTTTTTATTTTTTTTTTAAATAAAATACCTTGCAAATATATTACAGATGACTGCAGTGCATTTGTTTTTCACATGTCCAAAACTATTAAGGGAACATTCTTCATTCATGTTGGAATAGGGCAGCCAGTTTACAATTTATTTGACAGACAGAGCGGGAAACTGAAAACACAACAATCATTATTCATTCATTTTAATTATTTAATTAAGTATATTTAAATCCTCTCCATCGTTCCTTTGTTCTGAACTAGAAAGAGATCCAGAAACAAAGAAAGAAATACTGTACTGATATTGGCTGCACTGCGCTGCATGCTGTTTTTGTATGTTTTCCCCATTCACATTTCCCTCAGTTCCTTGCATACTAAAGCCTTTAGGTAATGGAAACAGGCACCTGCTGCTGGCTCGCTCCTCCACATATCTGCAACTACGACGCCCCCGGCTCTCATAACCGCCCCTGGGAGGCTAAAAGCTTTGACTTACAAATCTTAAGAGGCGCTTTGCACGCAGAGCCCAAAATAAAATATATGTTCACTGGATTTGGAAGCAGAGGAGGAGAGTGGAGGGGAGGGGCAGAGGAGTAAGCAGGAGAGAGGAGGAGGTGGTGGTGGGGGGGGTAGTCCTGTCTCATTGTTTCAGTGTGGTTTCTTTGGTTTTTCCTGCTGTCTATCTGTCAGAGAGAGATCAGAGCAGCGACGATGAGATCATGACAAACACGGAGACCTGGTGCCACCGGGAACATGCCCACATCCTACACATACACTCAGGTTACAATAATAATTGTAGTGAGTGATAGTTGGGGAGGAGACGAATATTATTCAGCACAAAATATTATTTACATTTTTAGGGATGTAACACTGGTCAGTTGGTTTGTCCACCTCTTCAAATTTCTGTTAAATCTGATAAAATATTAAACACTTTAGCAGTGTCATGAGTTTTCCAGCTCCTCAACTAGTACTAGATGGACTGTAATGAAATCTGATATATATATGGATGCCTGCATGTCATTCTTAAACTTTTCATCTGGCACCAAAATTTTGTTTTATTCACTCATCAGTGTTTTGTCATTTGATATTTCTAATAGCCTCAGCTGTACTCTGTGTTAGAAAATGAATTAACAAAAAAACAAAAAGGAAATCAAGGACTGCTGTGTCAAAGTGGTGTCACACAATGTGGCAACTGACAACATATTATACAATAAATGTACAAACTAGTTTATTAGTTCTTTATTTCCCTCCAAAAATCTCTGCTGGTCAAACACCACACCACACACAATGCATATGCAAACACAGTTAAGCATAAGTACATATGAATGTACCTGTCAAACACAGACAGACACTATACCTACGCATGCATACCATAACTCACACATACAAAGACATGCAACCTCCCCAGACACACGCACACACAAATACTCGCCTCCCCCCCTCTCTGGGGATCCCATCACCATAACAACTAATGCACAGTTCGCCATGAGGCCCCGGTGCAGGTCGAGTCACGCAACGGGAGGCAGCGCATCACTACGGTCAATCTAGTCTTTTGTTTACTGATCCCATTGAGAAACCGAACTCGTTAACGGAAGCATCGGTGGATCAGCTCCGCTCCGCATGCGTGTCTGCGCACGTAGTTGTTGGGCAGTGATCAGTGTCATAATTGCTGCTTGACCGAAAGCCATTAGGATATTGAGTGTGTAACAATGATCTGATGCTCGAGCAGTTCCCATGTAGCGTGCTGCTATATCTGTCTGAGTATGACAGGCTTAATGCTCCGATGCCTTCAGTAGAAACCACAAGTCTTTCTAAGAATTTAACAACCCAGCTTCACAAGCTTTATCTGAAATATATCCAAAACACGCATGTGTGCATGAAACTGCGTGCTCTGATGTCACGTCCAAATAAAACGAAATTCCTTTTTACACGCAATTTGCTCTTCGATTGTAAGTGAAATAAATGTCCCTCATAATGAATCCGTTGTTAGGATCTGATTAAGGGTCTTAGGTCAAGTGAATGAGAAACACGTCTTTTATTCGCTCTGATTAGTGTTGACAGGCTTGGTGTGTTCTTCTCACTCCCTTCTGCTCACTTTCACACACGACCACATGCGTTCAGACAAGAGATGCGCTTACACAGACACTTCACTGGCTGCTCAAGCCGCCAGCGTGTGTGAGTCCCCACCTCCTTCATCAGCTCTGACACACCCGTCTCACCCGTATGTCACGCAACACCACAGCTCTGCAAAGGAGGTCGGGGCAAAGGGCGAAGGGCACACACGCACACACATACAAAAAAATCCCCCCGCCTCAAACTCCGCCACCGCCCCAAATTTTCAAGTCATTCACTCGCTTGGGCACAAATGGTCTGTTTGCAAACTGGAGAGCGTGTCATCGGTGGTTATATGTGGGACGCATTAAAGTACAATGCCACCCCAAAACAGTTGTATACTTTATATTCAAGTCAACATGAACAGGGGTCACACACACACAAAGAAATAGTCCACAGACAACAGCCGTGCAGGTTCTTACTTCCAGGAGGAGGCTGCTTTCATTGACGTTGGTGCCCAGTGGAAGGCTCTCTTTCCTGGGTTCAGGGTTAGAGGATGCTGTGCTGATGATGTGCTTCCTGGAGGTCTTCTCTTGAGTCGCTGTAAAACACAAAAAGAATATGGGTAAATGTGGGCACGAGGGATTTTATAGGTTTAAAACAATAGCCACCAAAATGATAATAAAATATGGGTGTGGGTGAAAACAATATTTTCAACCAGAAGAAAAACATCATACGTCCTAAATTTAGTCCTTGTTCAACTCGACATTAAAGTCAAATAGTCAAATACTTCACTTTAACACATTTGCTGCACGCTCAGAGGAACACAGCATACACCGCGGTCCGTGTCAGCACAGGACAAGTTGAGAATGATAACAATAATGATTCTGTTTTCCAAAGTACTCTTGGCAAGACTCCCCTCTGCCTTTGATATGGCAGTGAGAGAGCTGGACCAGCCCTTGAGACATGTGGTGGACACATTAAATGTATCAGTCTCCTTTTTTTTTTTTTTTTTTGTACACTCTGCTAATGCCAGGTATTAGCCCGTGTGGTGGGCCGGTCTAACAAGACCAAACAGTGGAGGATTTCGAGACTTTACGGGATTCCTCACACACGATATAGCCACATGCACATGCAGAGCGTTTGGGGTGTCTGAAGATGTGGATGCTCGTGTGCACAGGCCTGAAAAAAATGACCTTTTTTATAAACACTGCAACAGGTTTTAAGTGTTATTCATTCTGTAAAATATAGATCACTAATACTAAATAAATAATAAATTATGCTTTTCTGCTGCTGTTTAATAAAAGAGAAATATCTAGTAAATGTCACAACTAAGTCTCACTCCATCAATCGCTACACTATGTTCTTTCAACCCTAAAGTAAGGCCTACTTACTACCATGCCATAGTATGTATACATGCAATTAGCCTATGTGACTGTGGCGTGCTGAATTGTCACATGCGCCCTGGTGACGTATGCGTTGCGTGTTGCAGGCATGTTTGCGTGTTTCTCTTATGGGTGTGCTGTCAGGGGGCATGTGGCTCACTCCAAGAGATCAGCCCTTCGCTCCGTCACTCATTGTAGCAGGCACAGATTAGTCACGCAACACACGCACACACATGCACTCCCACCGTCGCTTCATTATGAAAAACTATCTAAGTATGTACGTATATATCTTCCGATGCTTCCTATAGTCCCCACCCCCACCGAATAACCCAATTACGGCTTTCGTTCCTCCC
>OOFC01029995.1:7030-34866 GCA_900323345.1 Pseudochromis fuscus | reverse complement strand
CACGGACCGGCCTTCAAGGTGTGGCAGATAAATACAGCGAAAATAATATAACACGACCGGCATAAAAAGTTGTCCTCTTACCCTTTGCAAAGAAGCTCTCCAAAGACGTTTGTATTTTATTCATTTTCGCTAGTTTGTGGGCTTATTTTCTGGCTAACGTATCTGACGTTATCCGTAACAGGTGATACGTTGTATCACGTGACAGAGACAAGCATATTGACGTGTCAAAAGGCAATGGAAGAAGTTAAGTTGAAGAGAATCCGGTTGTTCCTTTCAAAATAAAATGTCTTTCAGACTCTGATAATCAATACAGCGGAAGTTATATTTTTATTTATTCTTTCTTTTATTTATTCGGTAACAACTACCCCACGGACCGGTACTGGTCCCCGGCCTGGTGGTTGGGGACCACTGGTCTATTAGTCTGTATACAGTTGACTAAACCCATGTTATATATGTGTGTACAAGCATGACCGAGCACTATGGCTGGTTTGGTTACAACAGTAAAAGTACAAAACATTGGAAAGTTGAACATGAGGGAAAATCAAAAGTAAAATTGCTTTCCTTTGTTCTGTCTCTCATGCGTGTTCAACAGCTTGGTTTTCCAGTTACATATTTCCTATTGTTGCGGCTGTCATACCTCACACTGCATACAGGCAACACGGGGGGTTCCTATATTGAAAGTAAACGCATGTACTCCACCTCGTGTTTCTTTGTCTTTATTTCTGCCTTTGTCTGAAACTGTCTCGCCCTCTTTCCATTCTCTCCTTTCTCCTCTCTGTATCATTAATGTAGACTGTGTATATTTATAACGCAATAAAGTTTTTACGACCACCGTCATTATAGAACATTAAGGTCATGCTGACAGGCTAACAAACACACAAGGATACAGCCAAAGTACATGGAGCATATAGCCGACGTGGGACTCGCTCGGCAAACAGTGTGATACTCAGTCGTACATACTAAACGCATTAAACATTTATTCATGGCCGCAGTGGTAATAGGTCAGAGATTGCTAATGTACAGGAGAAAGCAGCTCTAATGTGAAAGAAACTCAGTTTGTCTTTCACACAAAATGAAATTGTGTCTTCTGAGACATAATGAAATGTCTTTGATGTTTTTTCTTAATTTCCTCTCGAGAGAAAATCAAGACAAGTCAACTCCAGATGCGCCAAAGACTCTTAAGCATCTGATTTGGCTTGTACTAAAGTGATGAATGATGAGTCCCACTTGTTTATGAGAACTGGAGCGATGACAACAAAAACCAAATCCTGGATGAAGAAGAACTTAAGCAGCAGTGGAATCCAGGTTCTGTTAAATCAGCTGAAACAAAGTAACTGAGATTTATATGATGGTACATTTTTCTCCTAGGGAAGCATTAGTGAGTCCAAAAAAAATCAATGGGCGCTGCCAAAATAAGAACAAATCATGATACACACCAAAATTGGTTTCTATATTGCTTCCTGCATGAGGCCCAATGTCCAGGCAAAGTCCAGTGGTAAAATAAATAACAGCAAGGTGGATTATCTTTAACTGAGATGTTGCTTCTGGAGAGATGCATTGCTCCCACGTTATTTAAATATAATTTTTCAATGCTGGGAGTGCACCAAAGGGTAAATGGAGTACATTTATATAGCGCTTTCTTGATCTTAGCTAGGTCCCAAAGTGCTTTACAAGGCAACCCATTCAGCCATTCATACACCAATGGCTACAGAGCTGCAAGGCGCTAGCCACCACTGGGAGCAACTTAGGGTCAGTGGTGGATAGTAACGGAGTATATTTACTTGAATACTGTACTTAAGTACATTTTTTTCAGTATTTGTACTTTACTTGAGTATTTGTTTTTTTGGAAACTTTTACTTTCACTCCGCGACATTTCAAAGGCAAATATTGTACTTTGGACTCCACTACAGTCCCAGGAAGTGTGTCGTTACTTACTTTATATACAGTCTATGCTGGCAGTGTGTTTCAGGCAGTTTGTTCAGGTAGAGTTACCGTCGCTCATGCGCAAATCGGCAGGAAGTGACTGGCAGCGAACCGAACAATAAAGAAGGAGGACAGGAAACAGCACGTTTTTGTCGTTTTATGTTTTTTTTTAAATGCTATATAGCATGTTAGCCTCTTGATGGGAAATTCGAAAACAAAAAAGCAAGACCAAACAGTCAACCAACAAAGTATTACGCATGCTCTTCAGGAAGGAGTTTTCTTTTCATCGAAGCACTTTAAATAATAATTAAAATACCACATTAACAGGAAGCAGACGTTAGTCGGGGATTGACTCGGGCTCTGAGAACAACACAGCAATGTACTGATATCAGAAAATGTCCTTTTACTTTGTACTTTTGAATACTTAAGTATTTTTAAAGTTAAGTACTTTAGTACTTTAACTTGAGTAACATTTTGACCAATAACTTTTATTCGTAGTTGAGTAAGATTTGACCATGAGTATCAGTACTTTGACTTAAGTACTGAAGTTGAGTACTTTGTCCACCACTGCTTAGGGTTCAGTATCTTGCCCAAGGACACTTCGACACATGGACAGGAGGAGTCGGGGATCGAACCCACAACCTTAAGATTCATAGGCGACTCGCTCTACCATCTGAGCCCAAAACTCCACTGATGTCAACTATAAGGGGGCAGATAGCACAATCCATATAAAATCTTCGCAAAAAAATGAAATAATTCAAGGAAAGATACCACAAGGGATCCTGAGGAAATAATGTGTCCTGCGAAATTGGGTGAAGTGACCTTTAAACTGTGGCACCAAGGACCTAATGGAGAAGGTGGTGGGGGTGTTATATAGCAATATGCTGCCTCTGCAGGTCTCAAGGAATTTCAAATTTAGGTCCTTTACACAAAATCATGGGAACAGTGGAACAACTGGGAAGACTCTACCGTGATGAATCTGTGAATCTAGTTTATCTACCTTGTATTATTGAACCCTTCCATGGATAAAATGCCGCTCCATCTATCACGGCTGCAGCCAATCTCAAAGCCACACCTTCAGGAAAAACACTGTATTTTTACCCAATAGCACACACACACACACACCGGTCAGGTTAAGGTATGTATCTCCCTGTTGATCTCTGCCAGATAGCGGAGTAACCTCACATGCTTATCGCCCTCATATCACACAAGAGCAATGACCAGTCACACAAATAAACACCACTTAAGATGCTATCATAGACTGTATATTCAGCCATTAACAATCTTTCAGTGTGGGCAAACACAGTGCACACAATTCACTGGAATTATCTGATGTGGAGTTAGAACACACATTTTTTTTTACCTTATATGAGTTAATGTTAGTGGTAACATTGTAACACTGTAGTCCAATCAGAATACAGTAGGTGGGACTATCAAGGCCATTTTCATCAATCGTGATCTGAACCTGGCAGAACACACACCCAACACTCTCAACACATGATTGCAATATATCTGTCAGCTCTACAAGGCAAAAGAATTAGAGGGAGAAACAAAAGAGTAAGTGTACTGTAAAACTCCTGACCTTGGTCCTGGCTCCTTAGCTCTCAGTGTGAAGGGGTTTAGCCTATAGCCTTAAATATTTCAACACCGCTTGGCTGGCTGGAAAGTGCTGAGTTAGAAGAAGGGATAAAGGCCAGGCCACAGCATTCAACCTCCCCCAGCAATTAACACAGCAGCAGGACATCATTGCGGTACTCGGTGGTGTGTCAATGTGGGATGTTTGCTGCAATCAATTGCTTTTTTATTCCTGCTCGTTCTTACAACATAAACTACAATCTGCTTCACACACCTTTCAACTTACCGGTTACTGTGAGTTCAGTCGTCCTTCTGACCACAAATCCTCCGAACTGGATCTCGCAGGTGTAATTCCCAATGTCATCTTCTTTTACTTCTTGAATAGACAAAATGTCTCTTTTCTGGATGATGCTAGCACGCCACTGCTTCGGACGGCACTCCTGCACAGTAGAGGACAAGCAGGTCAAACTTCGACAAAAAAAAAAAAAAAAAAATCTTATTACTAATATATTTCACTTAAGAAGTCAGATTGGAAATATCTGCCAGTAGATGGATGGCAAGGCACTCCGGACTGCACATGGCCGGAAATGAAATATTCTTTGCAAGCTGTGAAATTTAGCACCTTAACTCGGCTTCATAATAAATTTACATCCATAAGAAGTAGTTTGAGCTGGACACAAAAGCTTTAAAAACGTCAGTGAGTGTTAAGAAAGTGGATAAAGTGGCGAGGATGCAATGCTTGGCACTCTGACATAATAATTCCATACAGTAAAATGATAAGGCTCAGCCATTATCCTACTTATCTGATCAAGATTTATTGCACTGAACTGAATATTCTCCATTCAATATTCGACTGAGGCCACAGAGGACGGGGAATTTTATTTACAGTAGTCTCTGCTGGCAAAATAAGTGTGTTTGTGCTGCGTCGGTGTGAATGTGAGAGTGTGTGTGTGTGTGTGTGTGTGTGTGTGTGTGCGCGGGCACGATGAGTGACTCCATGACACGATCCTCTCTCCGGTGCTTTGGAGCTCTGGCAGGGACAACGATGGCTCGGTGGATTCTATTCCACCGTTGCTCCCGGCAACCTTCGAATTCAATCACAGTGGCTCCGCAGTGGTCCAAATAACTCTGGGTTCCAGCACTCCCAGTCATTACCCGGACTGTAATTGAATTCTGGAAAAACCTAGAGGTCAAGCCCAGCCGGCTAATCTACTGCTGATCTGCCTGTGATTAGTCCGGCCTGAGCCCTTCTTTGGGATGCACTTTGTTGTCCGCAGGCCATGCCTGACCCGGGAAAGGCAAGAGCCCAGGTGAGGGAGGAGGAGGTGCACGCTGCATAAAGATCAGGGACCAGGAGCATTTGGAGGGCGTCCACTCTTTCCACAGGGCACAGAGTGACATTGCACAATTTTATTCTCATAGAAGTTTTGCTGTTCATTATAAAAGCCATCTCTGCGGCTGCCCTCGGCTTAGTCCTCATTCTGTCTCGATGACTCCTACAGTCGTGCGGTGCACTGCAAACATAGCTTAAGTAATTGATTGTCATTATTTCCCTTCATACATAATCTCCCTAAGTGATCTGGAACCACATTTCCAACAAGGCTTTTAAACATAAACAGCCAAGAAATTAGATGAAAACAAACCAATGAACCAGTGAAGAATATTTCTCGGTTGTTTAATCACAAAGACAGGCGCGCCCCTTATTATTTTTCCCCCTCACAAATAACAGTATTCTGGACACATAAAAACCTACAGGCTGGTATACAAATGATATGGCAGTAGCAATATAATCACACATTAACAAGTCAGACAGAGAGCCCACCTTGTACCAAGTAATGTCCGGCTCTTTGCCAGGTTCGACGTAGTCATCTATGTCAGGACAAAGGATGTCTTTACTCTTGCTGAGCTCAGCTTTCTCAGCTTTTCTCATGTTGGAGTTGTAGCACAGGTTTGTGTCATTCTCCGCCACAGTCAGAGACATGGACACCTTCATGCAGTATGTGGAGTTCCTGTCGACAGGGAAAAACAACACAAGGAGGTTAATTATAACAATCATCCTATGAATTGTCCTCACTTAACGGGGCCTTATCATCATATGTAACTTTGCTAAATCGTCAGCAGTGATGACACAGAAAGTAAGACGGCATAATTGCATTTCTAATTAAGTTACTTCACAAACACAACCACTGATCTTCCTACAAGTTCTTACATTGTTCAGTATTTCATTTACCCCCCCGCCTAGTTGACATCCTTTTAATTTTTCCAGTTCCTCCTCTGCCTCCCTCGCTGTCCTCTGTGTTCATGGGGCTTGCAATAATGACGTATTCAGCAGCTTTACTGAGTCAATGCCGAACGCTCATGACCACTATTGGATTTATGGGGGGAGTCGGTGAATGCTAATCAGAGAAGAGACAAAGATGGTCTCACTACAAGGAAGAGAAAGCTGCTTGGTCATCAGAAGAAGTCAGTCCTCACTGCAACCCCCCTCCCCCCTCTGTGTTTCCCAGTAACCAACACACACACACACACACTCTCTATCTATCTATCTATCTATCTCTGAAGTGATCTGGGCTGTGGTGATGGATAAGGCAGGTGAGGTTGGAAGGATTTGTGATGAAAGATTCAGTCGATGCAGGACTGCGAGTCAGTCACGTTTGGATAGTGAGTAAACAGAGGTGTGCATATACTGGAGTTTGTTAAGATGATGCATCCTTGCAGTAACTGAGTCTCGAGGTAATAAAAGAAGTACCAAAGTGTGAGCAGCAGAACCAGCCCGGTCCAAACAATGAGGAACAGCCGCACCCTAAGAGTCCACACGCTTTTTAAATGCATGTCGATCCTATCATCTGGCCACCTGGCCCGGCCCGGCTGCGATCTGACTCGGTCAGTCACTCGGTCGGAAGGCTGCACGTACAGCCATATTGGCTTTCATTTCATTTCATTACATTACATTTACGGCTGGCCAGATGCTCCCATTCACTGTAAATGACAGGGTTTCATATGATCTACTCAGGTTATGGAAGCAATAAGGGAGTCACCTCTCTCATATAAACACCTCTGACCCCCCGGGGACATAAAACACAGATGCCGACACATACACACACGTGCGCGCACACATGCTTAGATGACAAATGTGGCTACGTGCAGCTATGAAAGAGCGGGTGGAGAGAGCTGAAGTACTCGGGCTGAGGAAGAAGATACTGTAAACCTCTACTACATAGGAGATGACTAAAAGGGCATCTGAAAAATGCTGTAGGAAGCAAAAGTAAGATGCAAGATACTGCAACAGAGCTCTGCCCTCTTGGTGCTGAAATCTAACATTATCGACTCAATACCTCCTATCTAGGGGGAACAGAGTGGGAAGATGTTATGTTGTAGGCTTACAGAGTATACTTGGACAATACACCTGTCTAAAGAACAGATACAACCATACACTCAACAACACAAACATGGACATGGAGGCAAATTTACCCACAAAGTCAACCCTCCCTTTTGTTGACATAATGGGGGAGCTGATCAGAGATGACCTCTCGCAGTCGTGTACCTGATCCATTCAAATCCCCAGGGAGCCAATAGGAGACATCTCCACATGTTAAATATTCACAGCATGCGCCCCGTGGCATTGTGGGAAGGTGTCGGTGGTGGCGCGTGATTGATGGACAGCCGGGGGTCGATGCACAGTCCTGCGGTGTCTTTCACGTCTGTCACTTTCTATTTGAGTGTGGCTGTTTTGGATATTAGTCTGCGGCTCACGGTGTCTGTAATTCTCCACACATTAGCATCCAGCATGTGGGGTAATGTAATCACAGGAAGGAAATGCACATGGTTTCACCCAGTCCAGAACACAGACTCATTACTGGAATTATTATAAAATAATTTATCAGGTGAAACACAGAGGGACTGTGGCGGTGACAGAGCGGAAGACAGACTGATGGATCTGAATTAGTGTTACAGAGCCTCTGAGGGATGATGAGCAGAGGAAAGAGAGGCAGCGAAAAGAGCCAAGGAGTTAAAGTGAGAGTCAAAGACGACACGTGGAGATTGCTGTGTAAGTGAAGTCACCTTCACATAAAAAATGGCAATTAGACTTAAATTTCCAGACAGGGAAGGACAAAGATAACCATTCACACATCACACACAGCATACATGTGGCACAAGCACGGACACACACTTCAGTGAATTGGTATCTCCTCCTGAGGAAACCGTCTGCAGGGCTTCAAAAAGCTGAACTTTACACACCTACATTTACAGACAGTACACAACACAACCTGTTATTTATTATGTATTCAGAGGATTTCAGGACAGTGGCACATCTTTTATTGTCTTGACTTTACCACATTCACTCATACTGAGCAGCACAGCAGCAGCCCAATCAGACCAATTGCAGCTGTGTGGTAGAACCATAGGCTGTATGTAGCTCAAAGATGAAGCCAATGTGGATGTGCAGTACCACCGATGGCCACTAGAGGCTGGATCCAAAAACTCCAGCCTGATTTGACTTCAATTCAAACGATCAGACCCCTCACTCCTCCCTCCACATCCAAATATGGTCATTTCCCTCTCCAAACAACCACCATGGTGACATCATGTTAGCTTTGTTTAGTCTATGAGTAGAAGATTTGGAAATTGGTCGTTATCTTCTTTACATTGCTTCCTGAATCATCTTTGTCCCTTTGAAATTTCCTAACTGAGGTAAAATGGTTAAGTTCTCTGGACATCATCCTCTCCAATGACTTGTATACAGTTGAGCAGCAAACGGGCGGTGGCAGCAGGATATAACTGACATATGTGTTTTAGTTTTGATAGATATATTTTTTGTGCCGTGCTCTGATTGGTTAGAAACATTACAGGAAAACTACTGAACAGATGTTGATGATTTTGGTGAGATAGGCGATAATCCAAGGAAACAATAATTCAATTTGGGGCAAAATCTGAGGATGAATCTTAAAAAAATCCATATGTATCTGTAAAATAATACGGTAGTGTTGCTATTTCAACACATGAGGGCAACAGTGTTCAGCCTATAGCATCAGCTGGATTATGTTTTGGTGGAAGATTGATCTAGTTTTATTTTCTATAACATTAAATTTCAAGAGCTCTATGGTAAATTAAAGAAGCGAAGGTCAGTGAATACACTGAAGTGTGTGTCAGGACTAATTTACATTCTAATAACATTTGTGAAATAACACAAATACTGCATACAGCACCAGAAGCAAATAATGTACTTTTAATTGCATGTATTACTAATGAAATTCTACAAACCGAGAAACTCATTACGGTTTATTGGCCGGTTTATTAAGTATATTTTAGGTAAATTGAATATCAACCAACACATTATTGTAGAAATGAAGGTTACTTTACATAGCGTATTGTGTATATTTATATGTACATGCCAGAAAGGTGCTGATTCAACCCCAAAAATCTTCAATATCAATAACATCAGTGGAGTTGTTACCATAGGTGTGTGAGGTTTAGATAAATTAAGGTCAGCAGCTCCTCTTTTCGCCTGCAGGGAGTTTTAGGGGAGAGTGTTTGGGTCATATGTGCTCCAATGTGTGACTCAAAAGCTTACTCCCTAACAAAAAGACAATTGATTTCAGCTCAGAGGCAAATCTCTCGCAGTGTTCTGATTAGGGTATCTGAGAAGTTCGAAATCCCCCCAGCTCATCGCGAGCCGGCTGAGAAACACAGAGCTGGGGGCATTTTCAACAACTGTACTCTGCTGCAGAATTACAGCATTATCTGAGCGCAACGTTTTAATAGGAGCAAAGACTCGTTAGAAGAAATTGTCAATAATCAAAGACAATATTAAGTCAGAGAGAGACAACACTGGGGTAGGGCTTCTGCCGGATTAGTGCAGTAATAAAAGGCAGTATAGGCTGGGGTATCATTGCATACAAACACACTCTCCCCCGGTCACACTCAATGTATCCCGCCTCTTTGGGTCTTTAAGAGGCCTTTAACGGGGTTTATTAAAATCTCTCTGAAATGAAGAACTGCAATGAGGCGTTTATTGAGGGATGTTCTCCACTGTAAAGGTTAATAAGTTACTGCCACACGATTATGCATCTTGTATTAGGAAGTGTCTCTGTAGCAGCCCACTAAAGTGTGCACGTGCATAGGGGAGTTTGTGGTTATGCTTGTGTCTGGATTCAGTTATCTCGCTGTGACCTTATACAGTTTTACGCATCAATGTGGGCACGCCTGGGTAAATGACATGTTTTGTTGATTTTTGAAGTGAAATACTATGGAGCTCCTAAAGTCCCACAAGGAAATATTTTTTTATCTTGTGCGCACAAGAAAATTTGCTATGAACTCACAGCGTCTTTCCGATGCACACAGCCAGGACATAATGGAGAGGACTGAACTAATCAAGTTTTATTTTAATCTTGGACTGACATACAGTGAAATTCTAGCTGCTCTTGCACGTAAACATGTCAACTCCAAAATAAAAGCACTACTTTAGCTCGTGCGATGTGTCAATGTGACGCATGTGATTATTGAATACCGTATTTTTTGGACTATAAGGCGCACTTAAAATCATTTAAAATTCTGAAAAATCAAAAGTGTGCCTTATAATCCAGTGCACCTTATGTATTAATTCTGGTTGTGTTTACTGAACTCGAACCAATTTCATGGTGGCGCACGGCGCTCAAAAATCTGTCAAAATGTTTTAGTACGACTTTGGTAAACTACGAAGGCGCACCACTTGATGGATTGTCGGAGCATTACGGCTACCGTGGTCAGGAGCCGAGTGGAGTAATACGTACCACAGTACATATTACTTCACTGACACACAATATTACGGTGTGTATAAGGACCTCAAAATGGTACCTGTTTAGAGACAGTCGCTTAATGCACCTTATAATCCAGTGCTCCTTATGGTCCGAAAAATACGGTAATTCACCTGCTGCAGTGTGTGGTGGCACCAGCTACACCTCGATCATTTCTATATACAGTCCAGACTGAGCTGGATGTGCGCCGTGGCTGATCAGCTGATCAATAAGCGCAGTACTGAGTTCAGGCTTGAACAAATGGATTTTTTGTTACTGTTGTAAAATGAAAGAAAAATAGTTATCTGCTGTTATTTTGGATACAATTATAAATTATTGTGCTGTGGTGAAAACACAGATGATAGAACGTCCAGGTCACATAGATCGGACAAATTAAATAATAAAATCAAAATATGCCTGTGGCAGTCCGTGCATCATTCGTTCAATTGTTATTTAATTAAGAATCAAAAATACAAAACATTAAAAAAATAGGTGGTTTTTGTTTTTGTTTCTAAATCTAAATTTGTTCGTTTTCAATATCCTGTTTGTTAATACAGATCAAATAAGGACAAACAGATAAAACAGATGAAAACTGGACACAGGCAGATTTTGTCACATCACAAGCATACACTCAACAAACACAAACACACAACTCATCATTTTGTATGACATCACAAGATGAAAATATAACTTGATTAGATCAGTCCTCTTCATTTAGTCCTGGCTGTGTGCATTGGAAAGACTCTGAGTTCATAGCAAATTATCTTGTGCGCACAAGTTATTTTCTTGTGCGCACAAGATAAAAAACCTTATTACCTTGTGGGACTTCAGGGGCTCCGTAAAATACACTTCCTGCAGCACGATCCACTGCAACCCCCTCTCTTCTCCAAACACGCTATTGGGCATTGTGGCCCAAACAGCTCAACTTTAACTTCATCATTTCCCAGAACTTGCTTTATCCAGATGTTGCTTTGCATATTTCAGACGTCGACTTTTGTAATGAGGTTGCATGTAATTTGCCCCAACTTTTGCTTCCAGTTTCACAATGATTTACACCTCACTGCACTTTCTCCATGCACACACACACACACACAAAACACAGTCCTACCAGAGTCATTTAATTTGCAAGATGTTTTAAGACTTGAGATAAATCTGCTTATCAAATGAGACAATTTCCCTTGATTTAAATTAAGAGAGGAGAGATTATGGAAGCATCGAGGATAAAGAGGAAATTTTCCCTGCTGCTAATCTGCTCAAGTGAAAAGATAAATACTGGTAATGGGTGAATCAGTGTGGACATATTGATACTTCCCAGTATTTTGTTTGTTTGATCGATTTTAATAGAGTTAAGTCGAGATCTAAACTTAGTAATGGGAGTTAAATGTGTATTTTTATCATCAACAAGGGACACCTTAGATAGAAAATACACTACCACCAGGATGTAAGTGTTACCCAGTTGAAAGAAACTAATTCTTGTGAGAAAAAGAAAGGCTCTGCCAGGGTTAGACGGGGTCGACATCCAGGTACAAAGAGAGGCAGCTTTCTAGTTATGATGCTTTTTATCTGAACTGTAGAAACCTGAGTGCCAACCGTCTAGTTTTTAGTTGGTTTGTTGATGGTAAAAAAACGAGTTCGCTGCATTCTTGAAACTTGGGAAATGCTCCTATGTTCAAATTGATATAAATCTAAATATATTGTAATGAAGTAATTAAATAAATAAATAAACTACACAGAGATCAGAGGTGAAACTTTTGAGTCGAGCTTGAAGTGAGATTTGTGTCCATGAGATTACAATTTAATACAAATATTTCACTGTTTTATTTTTTGAACCCTGTTGTGTTAAAATGTCTGGTATTTAAACATTTGTTTCATTGTGTTTTCCACTGGTATTATTTTCATTTCAATATGGGAAAACACAGCAATATAAAGCCAGTTCACTCCCCTCCTCTTTTATTTTGAAAGGCTAAAAATGATTGTGCCTCCATGATGGGGGTAACATTGCAGACTGTCTGGGTGCCACACTTTCAGCAAATTTGCATAAAAACTTATGAACAGATCAGATTAGAGTCCCAACAAAATAAATTCTGAAATCCTAGAAAATCTAGATTTGCATGTAGGATGATGATGTCTGTAATCTGAGACAATTTGGTGCAGATCAGATTTCATTTGTGGACACAGTAGAAGAGAAACTGATACATGGGATAATTCTCCAGGTGCAGCTATTTTGACGTCTTTTGAAGATGTACATTGCTCAGTGTGTACACAGTTTAAAGTACACAACATGTACTGGTATTGGGGATAACATCCTGGGTTTTTATGGTGTCAGATTAGACAGGAAATCAGTGGCATTGCTAATGAATTATAATCTCATGTCGCTGTGTGGAGAAACAAAGAACCCACAAAGAACATAAAGGACAGAAAACATTTAAATCATAAAACTTCCCATCTTACAATCTGATGACACGAGTCCAAAAGTTGTCGCAGTAAAAGTCAGTTATGGCATTTGCAGCCCCGTGTGTCTGCATCTTTTAAAATGCCAACACTTTCTCATCTGAGGGCCCTTCAAGACTCGTCTATTGATGTCACGTCTCCTACACCTCATGAGTTTGATATATTTAGCTTTCACACCTGATGCGCCCCCTGAGTACACCTGCTCTGCTGCTTCCACACAGACCTGGGTATGACACACACTCGTCCATAATATTGGACTTTGGGCTCGAATCTCTTTGAGTACAGTGGGGAGTCGCCCTCATAAAGGTAAGAGTAAGTGAGACCGTAAAGATGCTGTAAAACTAAATTAGATAACCTGTTAGACGAGATTTTTACAGCATCATCTCCACCATTTCTCTCTTCCCTACCGTAAAACGCAGGAGTAGAGGCCCACGTCTTGAAGGTCAGCGGGTCGGAACCAGATGGCGTCTTCCTCCTTGCTCATGCGCACACCGTCGAAAGAGATGGGCTCCTCGAAGTCGCTGTGGCCGAGGCCAGAGCTGCGGTACCACATGAGGCTGAGGCCCACACTCTGTGCCTGGCTGTAGTTGGCCCGGATGTAACCATAGAAGAGAGCGCACTTCAGCCTCACCGGCTCACCCTGAAGCACCTGGTACTTTAGGTAGTCCACTGACCAGTCTGTACAACCGTCCACTGCAGAGAAGCACAAAGAGACACACTCATCAACACATGGCAGCAGTGCAATGATAACATAAGTGATCATCATAATTAGAAATGTATCAGCACATACAGAAGTAGTAACAGTGTGATTGTAGCACATGCAAAGAAATACATTTACATCTAAACAATACAGTAATATTAAGCATCCACACATTACTTTACAAGAGAGGGATGAAGATTACCAGGTCATAAACCACCCACTATAATCCTCTTTTTCTTCATTAGAAAACACTAAAATAGCTGTATTAGTAATGAGACACTCGGCTGTGAACATTATGCATGTATACAATCGTTTCCCGCAGTGTACTTGAATATACATTAATACACTCCACATCTTTCGCTGCTTTATAATTTTTACATATTGTGTGTTATCTTTTTGGAAGCAGTTGTATTATGTAACGTCCGCGCGACACACATCTCCTCTCCTCTCCTGCCGTCTCGACGTCGCTCACACATTGAGGGCATGTGTGCCACCTTGGCTTCTGCAAGAGACGACTGTCGCTCTCAAGCAATATCCAAATGTGCAACCACTGTGACATTTGGGAATTATCTGTAAAATATCGCCATAAATGATGTCAGGCACCTTTTCGAATGCTGCAGAGGCACCGCGGCTCTGGTGCTAGCAGATGGCTAGTTCGTTGAATGTGCCACAAGCCTCGACAAACGACTTGTGCTTCTAGTGTCATTTATTTACATGCTCAAATAACAGCGGATAAAACTTAGCAAACGCAATCTCCTCCTGATGTGTGAATTTTAAAGACCCCGCTTCAGCTGCTACAGCGTAACAAAGTGTCAAAGAGGAAAAAGTAAGCCAGAGGGCACAGTGGCTGAAAAGACATTTGACAAAAATCAAAGACACTGGCCCAGCCCCTGAGGCGCGCCGCTCTGTGCGACTCCTAGCGAGCAGAGCTCCATCAGTTCCCAAGCTACTGGATGTTAACCTATGGCCAGCTATCACTCTCCCACTAATTAGCCACCATTTGTTTATCCAGCAGGTGTATATTTGAAAGCGCATGTGTAACCGGAGAGACAGAGCGAGCGAGAGAAGTGGTGATGGTGTGGGGAGATAAAGTAATAAGAACCCTGCTGCGTGCCAGTCTGTGAGTGATACAGAGCCTCACAGGGACAGCTATGCTTGTAATTAATACTCTTAATTACCAGGGAAGTAATGTGTGTCTTCGTGTGTGTGTGTGTCTTCATAAGTGTGTATTCCCTATATGAACGGTTGTCTGCCTAATTATGTCAGTAATTACCCGTATGCTTAGCCACAAATGTGTGCGCACATACATACATGAATGTGAGAGAAACTGTGTGTGTGTGGGTGTGTGTGTGCAGCATAATGTGTGAAACCCTGTCTAATTAGCATTCCTAATATTGAGAGCAAGGCCCCTATAGATACAAACTGACGTATACTCTCATATGTGTTCACGGGCAGTCCTCCAAATCTAAACTTGAATGCTTGATTACTGTTCAGCAGTTCACTGATGAACCCTATGAACCAATGTTTAAGCAGCTCTTTCCTAAGAGAGGTTTTTTTTTTTGTTTTTTTTTTAATATTACCGTATTTTCCGCACTATAAGGCGCATCGGATTATAAGGCGCACCTTCAATGAATGGTCTATTTTAAAACTGTTTTCATATATAGGGCGCACCGCATCATAAGGTGCATAGAATAGAAACTACTGTCGTGGCTGGGGTTGTGTTATCCATCCATCTAGATCAGGGGTGGGCAATCCTGGTCCTCGAGGGCCGCTATCCTGCATGTTTTAGATGTTTCCATCTTCCAACACCTGATTCAAATGACCAGCTCATCATCGAGCTCTGCAGAAGCCTGATAAAGATCCTGGTCATTTGAATCTGAACATCTAAACATGTTAAAGAAACAGTCTGATACCGCTACGGTAAATCAAACGTTAGTGCAGTCACAATATATACACCCCCTGACTACGGTAGCCATAATTAACCAATATTGATCCATATATAAGGTGCATTGGATTATAAGGCGCACTGTTGGTTTTTGAGAAAATTAAAGGATTTTAGGTGGAGCTTATAGTGCGGAAAATACGGTAATTAAGGATTACATGCCAATTCTGGGACAACTCTACATGTAAGGCATAAGGTAAGAGGTAAAGTGCAAAGAGCTCGTGATTTAGACACACAAACACTAAGATGGGGTAAATTCCACATGTAAACTCAGACCCATGCAACTCAGACAACAGCAACACAATGAAAATCACATGACAAGAATTGTGCGTTAGTGTTGTAGGATTACTAAAGTCAGACACAAATACTGAATCAAAATGTGAACAAGTTTAAGTATCAGGAAACGTATAGCTGGGTCTTCCCTGCAAGTAAAATATGCAGCGATGCATTAGTATCACAGACAGCTTGTCTGCTTGATAGCGGCAGACATATCAGTGAAACCTTGCCTCCAGCTAGACGGAGAGTGAGCAGAATCTAACCATCCGATCTGCTGAGCCTCTCCAGGTGAGCTGAGCTCTAGAAACCCTGCTCAGTGTTGTCTGAGTCACCGGCTGCTGCGTTAGCACACACAGCCGAATCTCTCCGACACAGAACTGCTGCCTGCCGCTTCAAAGACCTTCTTCAAAATGTTCCCCTCCGCCTCTCCATCTCCACCGATCTCTCTGCCACTTTGTACCTGCAACAGTAGGCTGAAAGCTCTCCCTCTGCCTTGTCAAACGAAGAGAATGGGCTTTGAGATGCTATCTCGCTCCACGCGCCGTATTCTGAACAGATGTAACACGAAAAGGGTGGAATATATAGAACAAGACAAGTGAAAGAGTTTTGTTACTTAGACGGGGGTGAGATTTGAGGCATTAGTATGCGTCGGTATGTCTGCACGTGCTATGCGATCTCGTGGTGCACGTAGATGACGATTCGCAACAAATGACATTTAGTTTGGTAAATGCCAGAGTTAAGGACAGTTAATGATGTCTGTCGCGGAGCTCTGCTGACTTAGTGTGAAGACATTAGAGAGACCTGCGGTAAACCTGCCAGTTTAGGTGCAGTGGAAAGGAAGGATCCCGCCACTTAAAAGCTCTAATGCTCGCCACCCACTGTTTCCCTTTTGCCTCCATTCCCTCGTTCATCCCTATGAGTTTACTATTTGTGGCCTCCTTTTAAAAAGCTGACTCCCCACCATCAACCTCCTCCGTCTCCCACTTCCTTCCATTCGGACTCGCACCCCCACCCTACCCCTCCCGTCCCACCATCCAATCATTTCCTCCCCCAGTCGCACTCCAGCATAAATCACCTCTCTGCGATAGTTTTAATGGCTTTTTAATGAGCCTAATGTTTTCTGTTTTAATGAACTTCTTACGTCAGCCTTAATCATTTTAGGGGGATGAAAAATGATTGAGAAATGGCCTACATTAATTTAATTTACTGTTCAATCTGCACAGTCCTCTTTACAACCCTGGGAAGGCCAGGGCGAGCAGGAAAGAGAGGATGGAGGGATCGTAGATGGAGGAGTGGAGGACGGTCCCATCGCCAACTGGGAGGAGGGGAAATCATTTTAATTCAAAAACAATAAATGACAAGAATGCTCAGAACAAAGAGAGAAATTGTATTTTAAAACCGGGATTCATTGGGATTGTTTTGAAAAACAAAAAAATAGTAGGCATAGACTGGGCGGCGTTGGAGCTGTAATTTATGAGGCCAAGCTATAGGCTTGTTGTTCAGTCTTATCTCCAATTAGGCTGCATTGTTGAGGCCTGCCAATGCTGGTTTCTACCACTCAGCGAGACCACCAGATTTACAAAGCCATTAACACAGCGGGCCCTGAATAAATGAGAACAATATTCAGCATCTGTTGCTCTATCTAGCTTTTGTTGATTCTTGCTCGTTCCGACTAACTTTATTTTTCCTCCCATTCCCAATCAGTCTTTCTCCTGAGTGACACTTTGAATTGTCATTTTGCCAACTTCAAATTAACGAAGCCATAAAGCAGCTGGTGGGGTCTTACGATCTAGGAGAGGAATAACATCTCTTTCCATATGCGGTTTGTACATCGGTTTACCCAAGGACACCTTACCTTGCCAGCACGCTGTGAGAGTCAGCCCTCCGTTTCACTGTGTTGATAGTAAAAGGCTGCGAATATGCCAAGGCTGGCTGCCAAGATTGCTTTGCACTACCTGAGCTAAGTTGTCCTTTACGGTTTGTGTGTGCGAGCGAGCGTATGGCTCGTCTGTCCTCAAGGCTGGAAGCATCGCCATGCACCACTGATTATATGAAAAATCACAGCTGTGGCTGGTTACTATAAGTGCTGATGTGTTTAATGATCCATTGTTGGATTTGTGTGATGGTGGACACACAGGTCTTAGCAGGAATGGGAACGTTAATGCTGAAGTGAAACCAATCACATATATTATTCTATCAAAAACACATCACTGTCACTTGTGGCATTTTTACATATGACGACGTGTATTTCCTGGTTTTGTGTGACGAATGGACGCGTTGACCTCAGCTCCACCCCAGAAACCCATTTTCTGGGAGCGGATGCAGTCCTGTTCCGCCTCTTGGGCTATAGACTGACTGATATGTCTTCCTGTCCACTTAAGATACTCTACAGGCAGATCTTCCACAGTCTACTGACTTTACACCAGCTCTGTATTTGTACTCTCCTGTCTCAGATCAACAATCGCTTTGCTAGGTTTTTTTTCCTCCATCCCTTACCCGTCAATCTCGTCTCCTCTGTCTTTCAATCACTTTCACTTATATTCTGCTTTGTGAGCCCCCTCAAGGGTGTTTTTTTTTTTTTTTTGGACCTGTTTTTGTTAGGCTCGATTCAGAGAAAGGGGGTGTATTTTAGAGGCGTGCTATCATTGTCACAAAATCAGCCACTATTTTGAGTTGTCAAAGGGCTTGACAAAGAAAATTTCTTGTTAGAAAATCTTGATAAAGGTTTTATCACCACCAGGGAAAAGGGTTTTTTCTTTGTTACTGTCGGTATAGTGTGTTGTTTTTCCAGCATTGTTTGGACTGATGTGAATTGAAGTGGTATTGTCTGAGATAGAATCAGATGTGTTTCAAAGCAGATAAGAGATACTCCTCAAGATACTTGATTTTTTTCGTGTGTGGTCGACATATTGAGTGAGTTGTTGTGAATAAACTGTTTCAGAGTTTGAATGCGCAGCTAGCTGTATTTTAAAGGTTGTGTTTGTGTAATTGGCTGCGATTGTCTAGTGATGCGATATGATTTCATGAGTTATTTACCATTCAGCAGGTGGCCAATGACGGAGCGGGTACTCGGCGCCAACATTTAGCCACCTGAAAATGATGCCGTTTAGTTGTCTGAGCACGGGTGTTCACATTACCACTGAATGTAACCGAGGGCGTTGCCACAGCATTTTAACACCTATCTACACAAACTCACACATTTTTACAGCTGCCTCAAGCCAGACTAAACTGATTTATCCAGGTCATCAAGCTCCAAATGAAACCCATGGCCGCCGGCAGGGGCGTCGCCAGACTATTAGCGTTGCTGGGCCCCCGGGCTCTTGTATGGCACCTTTGATTTACTGCTCCAAAGACTCACAGCGTTGTCGCAGTACTAAAACCCCCTGCAATCTTGGTAAACAGTTTATTACAGTTTTAATGTGTACAAGCCACATGCACACCAAATATGTTGCAAAAAGCCCAGAACACAGAATTTGTTCATTGGTTTGTGCAAATGCTTTTTTAGGAAAAAGTGTTGGTCTGTTGGTGGTTTCACTTATTTCCTGGCAAAGATATTTCCACAATTATTGGAGGAACTGCCTTAAAATTAGGAAGCGATAGGAATCTTCCCATAAGGAGGAATTATTAAAGCCCTTTCGGTGATTCCTTAACTTCCTATCATCTGGTTAATACTTCACGGTTTATGTCCAGATAGCTCAAAATTAATGATATTTCCATCCGCCTCAGCTGTTTTGTTTAAAGCTGATTGGAAAATGAGTATGCCACACAGCTGAGTGTAAACAATATATAAACATCAGCACATTATATTATCACTTGCAGGGACCATGTTAACACAATCAGCTTAATGTCACAATGAAACAACATTTTGAGAATATTTATTTTTTCATGTATTTGTAGCAAAAACAAGATGTGTAGGCGGGACAAAACATTTGGAGCCGTTTGATTGGACCACTGACACACAACAAAACATCACTGCTTGCTGGCTAACATTACTAGATAGTAGGATGTACTGTACAGAGGTGGGTACTAACACGTCACATTTACTCCGTTACATTTACTTGAGTAACTTTTTGGAAAGAATGTACTTCTAAGAGTAGTTTTACTGCACCATACTTTTACTTGAATAGTTTGTGAAGAAGAAGCGCTACTCTTACTCCGCTGTATTGGGCTACACTTGAGTCATTACTTTTTATTTACATGTACAGTGGGACCTTAACTTACAAATGCACCAACTTACAAATTTTGCAGATTCGCTGTCCGCCACTAGTTGGCGCTGTGAACACCACAACATCCACCCAGCATCCCACGTCTCACTTGTTCACTTTACCTGTTTTACAAGCCTGTACCTTTAAGAAGGTGGCTTGTGGGTAATCCCTGAGTGACGTATGGGGGAAGCTGGGATTTTGTTTTGTAGTTGAATAATTTGCGTTAAGATCTTAATAACTGTAAAAATTACACTCGTACTTCAATGTACCACTTTATTTCATTTGATAGTTTTGTCTGTCTGATCACACAATTTTTAAAACCAAATCAGACATTACATTCAAACAGTTACCCAGTACTTGAGTAGTCTTTTTACTGAATACTTTTATTTACTCGTACTGTGGCTGTTAGTTCAGATTCTGGTTCTGAACCATGGTGAAAACTGACAAGTCCAATTCTTTTTGTGCTTTTGAATTTCATACCAGATCCTCTACTAAGATAAACTGCACCCATTGTTTTCTAGACCTGGAACAGTACTTATTTTGGAACATTGCATGACACATATTTTATTGTCTGCATTGGTCTTATAAATTACAACTTTGTGCATCATAATGTATCAGTAATCACTAATGTTACCAGTGTGTAAGTGTCTCTTTGATTTCACTTCAATGTAAAACTTAATCTGTTCTGGGTAATGCTCTGAAATGTTGTTGTTTTATTATTGTTTGTGTTATTGTGCACACTTTGCATCAGATGATCAACAGACAGTATCACAGTGTTTCAAATGTGTTTTTAAGAAATTAAACATTAAAACTTTAAGTACAGAAGCCAAAAGATTTTTTTAAATACTATAAAACAAGAGAAAATACCCAACTCATAAAAATATGGTAATTTTCCATATTTATAATACTGTTTGCATCTTTAATTTTACATTACATCTTGGAGTATTTTTCATGTTTTAATGTTTACTGAAAGATATGAAATGTTAACACAATGATTCAATGTTTTTGTTGATACTATACATTTTCATAAAATGTATCTGTCAGTTTTTTATGTTAGTGAAAACAGTGATCTAACTATGACTCATCAGTTTTTGCTTCAGTGTTGCTGCAGCAAAGTAAACTAACATCATTCAGGCCACCTCAGTGCTCGCTGCCTATCAGCTCATTCACTATGTATATACAGTATTTCTTTAGTTGTGTAAAATGTATCTTGTCCTTCAGCTTGTTAGCCATCGCCTTCACATTTTGGCTTTCCTCTCGTGTTACATTTTCAAAGCTGTGCATGAGCTGACCCATCAGCCGAGCTCCAGACCTTAAAACTGACCCATTATGTAACCATCTCCACACAGACAGGTAGACGAGACATGTCACAGCCAATCTACTCCCCCAAGACTTTAACAAGCTTAAGTGGATGGACAGGCCATTTCACAGACTGAAAGAAACTAGTCCCGGACAAGCCACGGCTGGGGTGCGCGTGCGTCTTGAGTGCATGTGTCCGTGTGTATTCATGCCTTCACATATACTTTATGCGCAAACACAGTGAGATTTCCCCCGCCTTAGGACACTTACATAAGGCTGTCAGAGCAGGACAAGTGATGAGATGGTGGAAAGGCCAGAAAGCAAGGTGAAAGACTGAGAGACAGTGTGTGTGTGTGTGTGCATGTGTCCATCTGCCTGTCTGTCTGGGTATGTGGGTAGGTGGGTTGCTGCAGGGTAATTAAATGTATTTTTGTCAGCTAACCAGCTCTGGCTCCCGTATCAGACACGGGAAACCACAGAAGTAGAAAGAAACCAGATGGGTCATGGCCAACAGGGGTGTTTGAGTGTGTGAATTTATGTGCAGGTGGGTGGGTGAGAGAGAATGAGACAGCTCTAATTCCCAGACACCACCCCCTGGGGGACTGGACGCGGAATTGAACATAGTCCGGAAGGGACAGCTTTGACAGCTTCCCTAAATACGCCCTGTAATGTTTTCACCACACTGGACTGAGGAGGGATCTAATCTTAGCCTGGATGCACATTACTGGCCCAGAAGCTTTCACACACACACACACACACACACAGTCTCTCTGCGATTATCAAACCCGAGAATGCCAAGGTGGTCGTTTTTTCTCAAGCTGTCCTGGATTGAACCAACTTCTGAGGATCATGCGCGAAGATAACGCAGATTTACAGTTCGAGAAAGGCAGTGCGCCCCAAGTCTTATGAGCAGTTTGTATGCACAAGACTTTGTTTTTCCACCTAGTTTAGTCAGCACAAATTTGTAGTGTACCAAAAGGACTCTGCAGATATGATGCATCACTCTCATAAAAACCCCCGGGCCCCTGCATTCATCCTCATCTGTGAGTAAACTTCAAGGTTTGTAATTCACCCTCTGTCCTTGCATTTCTTTGTTGTGGAATTGCGCTGTGGCCATTAGGTATTACGTCAAATAACTCACAGGGGGGCTGGAGAATATATTTTCAACAAGACACACACAGCCTCTCAGATACATGTCATGGGAAATTCCTGGAGCTTGGGTAATTTCAATATATCAATAGAATGGGTTGAGTACAGCATTTCTCAACTGTGGTATGGCTCTGTCACATTTAAAGGACTGTTGTCCTTCAATGGAATAATGTGTTTTTGTCTTGACTGTGAAGTAATTTGAATATACCAACAGGTGAACGGGGTAAATGTGTCATCAATTACTCTGTGAGCAGTTACTGATGTGACTCATAATCCTCAATAATATATTTTCTATATTTAACACATACAAACTAGAAAGCACTCAGAGAGCACCCACTGCTACCAAGGCATAATCCATGTACATGTATGTGTTCATCTACAACTACAAAGGAAATTGGATCTCAAGCAAAATCCAGCGGTAAATATCGACAGTGTAACAGGCAGAATGGTAAAGGTTAAATGTATTACCGTATTTTCTGGACTATAAGTCGCTACTTTTTTCCGACTCTTTGAACTTAAACACCGGTGTTTCTCATGTATTGGCGGCACGAAGCTCGTTGGCTTTTTACAAGCTAGCAAGCTCCGATACATTTAGCGTCGTCACATCAGACCCGGTCAGAGTGGACCACATGAAACTGTTCGAATAAATTCAATAGCGGTTTATAGACACGTGCGCTCAATAGTCCAGAAAATACGGTACATTTATATAGCGCTTTCACGACCTTAGCTAGGTCCCAAGGTGCTTTACAACTCATTCACCCATTAACACACACATCAATGGCTACCGAGCTGCCACGCAAGGCGCTAGCCACCATTGGGAGCAACTTAGGCTTCAGTGTCTTGCCCTTCAACATGTGGACAGGAGGAGCCGGGGATTGAACCCACAACCTTACGATTCACAGGCGACCCGCTCTATCACCTGAGTCATGATGAGTCGCGATGAGTTGTTTCTCCTTTCAGCAAGAAAGAAAAAAAAAAAAAGCAAGGTGATGAAAATTGACGAGAAAAGGTAGCATCATCACGTTTAGCGTTAGCCTAGCTTACATGGTGACAATAGCAGTTCTCTCGAGTGGCTGTGTGGGTGTGTATCCAACGAGGGTGCGATTGAGTTTTGGGCGGGGGTGGGGCACAAAAAAATATTTGCACCGGGGGCTATACCCATGATGTTTTGCTTGTGGCAAAATCCATATTGTAGATAATATCATTCTGCAGGTGTGTACAAGTGACAAGCTTGTTAAACATTAGCTCATCATAAGAGATCAGGATTTTCAGGATCTCATTAACAATTGGATAATACCGTATCTCTTGAAAGCAAAATATAAATCATCAAGATCTGTTAATATGTTTTTCCTATGATTGTGGACAAACAGAAAAAAACAAGTCTATAATTAAAAGGTATTTCTGACCATCAACAACAAATATCTGGTTCGTTTGTTGCAGATGCAAATCACATGAGCCACTGAAGAGAAGTCCCATCTTCAGCTGAAGGTTCACTCGCTTAAACTGGCAGCAAAGTTAGTTAGTTATCTAAACTTTGAAGTTACCAGGAGTTGCGTTGCTCCCTCTCAGATGCGGGTGACTGGCCGCTCACAGCTCCCACCACGTGCCCTAACAGCAGTCTGTGCTCTTAACACACAAAATGATTTTTCGAATTTATGTCAACCATCCATCAAACTCCAGATAAGACAGAAAACAAGTCAAGCCCCAAATTGTAGAAGCAATGGAGCATAACTGGGATTAGTATCTGAATTTCAAATTGGGATCCCTCACTGGTGAGTAATTTAATTCTTCTTTTCTTTTTTTTTTTGGTGGTGTTGGTGGGGTGGGGCAGTAAATTATTGCAGCTACAGTACCTAGTTAAGACTTGTGGAAAACACGGGTGATAATAGTTCAAGTATTTTAAGCAGCTACTTTCACAGAGTACGATAAAGCAGTAGCAGTCTCTTCAGCAAATTTAATTCACTCTGTGTTGCGACAGAATCTGGACCAACACTGCACATCATTTGGATTCATTTTTTTTTTCACAGGGACGGACATCACAACCATCCCACGCACGCTTGTGGCGTTACCTCGGTGCAAGGCCGAAGACCGTGTTGTGGAGGCATTAATGCCAGACACGGGCGCGATGCTGGCAGGACCAGTGTCATTGCTAATGCTTGTTGTTGGACGCTCGCTAATTAGGGAAGTAAAGAGCAAACTCAGAACATGTGCCAAGCATCGTAATTTGTGATACAGCCTAGAAAGTGAGACTAACCCTTCTGGGCGTCAAAAAGATCATCATTTCAGTCACTCTGTCACCTCTGACGAAGAGTTTGGGACTGTATCCTCTCAGTGATCACCACAAACATCACCTTGGTACCAGCACTGCAATAATAAGCTGCTAATTCAAGAAACTCGCTGGAAGGAGTTGAAGAAGCTTTCCTTATAATTTATGTTTGACTAAACAAATCTAAATACTCAATATTCAGCCAATTGTCTTACCTCCTGCAAGGTGTGGTGTGATCTCAGTCAGGGGCCTGTTTCACAAACGCAATCTGTGAACACTTCCTTCACACAAACGCCAATTGTGCCAGCATCTAGTTTCACAAATGATTGTCACTTGCAAATTGCAAATAAAGCTTGTTTTGCAGTCTCCTCCGATCCTCATGCACGTGTTGTGTTTTCTTTGAAGCACAGTGAAACACAGCAGAACGGGATCTCATGTTGCAGATGTAGGGGGTAACCTCTCGTTCCTATCCTGCATGATTAGTCACCTGGGGCATTTCACACCAGGTAAAAGAAACACCTAAAAGTTAGAATCCCTAAAAATTCCTGCTTATTAAAAGACATTTTTCTTGTTTTTATGACAGACACCTTTTCCCAGGAAACACCAGTCGATTCATTGATATTCTGCTAATGTCTGTCTGCTCTATATGGTCGTTTTCAGTGTGACTGGATTCTGCTTTGGACATGCAGTATTCATATTGAGCAGAGGCACAAGGGATCCACAGGGGACAATGTATGTATGTGATGTGGAAGACAAAAACCTGGGCATACATCTAGTTCACGAAACGTGGAAAAGCCATTTTGATAATGAGACGGTTCTTATTGTTAGAGTGTCCGATCTTATTACTACATCTGCAGAGGAGGTTATGTTTTCACCTGCGTTGGTTTGTTACTGTTACAGAAAACCCACAGAGCAGTTTGAGAGATAAGGTATTACCCAAGAAACTCATGATAATATTTTGGATAAGATCAGAGGATGAAACTTACAATTGTTATATGTTTTAACTGAACACAAAAACCAGTGAAGAGAGAGCAACACCAGTGGAGATTCAGCTTGAGCCCATGTGATGTCATCCAACATGGCAGCCCAGTAGTAGCATTAGCACTGCCATACAAAAACAACTTTTTTATAAATGGTCAAATATGCTGAATTTTTTTCTTTTGGTTAGCCTCCTGCTGTTGCAAGCAGGCGACCCATGCATGTGTTTATGTTCTGTTTTCTACTCCTTTAACACTTTAACATCTAAATGTGTCGCCGGTGATACGTTTGCAAAAGTGTCTTTGGATTACCGTAATTACGTCACGGTTTGCTCAATTGGAAAAATTTCAACAGTTTCTAAGAGCCGAGACGTTGCACTTTACAGTGAATATGGTGCCATTACAGTAATTTTACTTGCACCTCTCCAAAAAGCCGGCAAAGTTGCTAATTTACGATGAAGCAAGAATAACAGAAAAACACAAAAACAGAATTTGATGTTGTAGAGTTTTCGTGAACAAGAACACTGCCATGGGACATGAATGTTAGGATTTGCATGTTGAATCTGAAATCAAAATCAGTATAAAAAGTCCAGGTGGAAATTTGGAGGCTCAGGTGGTAAAGGGTTAATAATGACAAAGGACCAGTTGGGGGCAGCAGAACAACACTGAAGAAGAAGGAAGCGGTAGGAACAAAATGAAAACTGCTCTAAAGGTAAAATTAATTTATTACCTGTTAATGGCTTTTGATATAAATGTACACACATGTACAGGATGATAGGTCCACAGTCTGAGACAATTTGGTGGCGAGACATCGATGAGGCCTTGACGGAGGTTGCTGCTCTCTGGGTGCTTTCCACTTTGGCTGTGATGTAACACATGCACAATTAGCACTAGTTCAGTTCAGCTTGTAGTTACTACTCACAGCACTGTCGCTGCCCTGAGTGACTGATGCACACATTAGTTTGGAGTGGGACCCTGGGACCCTGTATTACTAAAGTGCACTGGCTGTTACCACCTGTGTCACTAAATCAGCTAAATCTGAATTATTATAACTTCAAACAGAGCAACACATCTCTTTGTCATTATTACCATTACATTTGTTGCTATTCTCGAGTCGAGAGCTCGAGTAACAAACTGCAAATTCTCAGCAGTAACAGAGATTTAACTCTGCTCTGTCAGCACAATAGACCATAATATTGTTTTTGTTAGGTTGCACTACAATATTTTATACCTCTTCTTTTTTTTTATAGGCTTCTTATAGTTCTGAATAAGCAAAATGCTTTGAGGCCACACAAAGAGCCTCTCTTCATGGCTTGCCCTCCTTTATTTATTCACAGCGCTGTCCCAGAGGGCTCAGGTTTCTTTCAAATTACTGATTCCACTTTCTCCATTTTTGCATTTTAGACGGAGTTTAACTAATACTGTGCAATGTGAAATCTTCCACATAGAAATCTCCTACATTTATATGTCAAAGATCGATGGTGGCGCCTATATTATTCAGCCCCCGATGTGACTGACATTCACCTATGTGTGTGCCACACTGGCCGGTGGCTCTGTAGCTCTGCCTCAAACGGGGGCATTTACTGTTTAAAGTATCCATGAAAGGACATTATTGATTTCAACACTCAGGCCCTTCCACTCTATGCAATGGTGAATACATTTCCACCATAAAGTGCCTCTTCAAGTTTCTTTCTTGAACTAAAGTCATCATGCCATAATTTTAGGTCTTTCTTGCAAAATATTTCACTTTGCATTGCTGACTACCTTCAAGACAAAGAAAAACACAGTGATACAGTGGAAACCTTGAACCATATGTCAGGAATTCATGCATAAGTATATTTTCTTTACCCCCATCCACCTATTAATGTCCCGTAGTCTGGGCGGTGAATTGTTTCTGGGCGGTGTATAACCACAGATGGATCCGCTGTGGGGTTCTGCTGGTGATTCATATTAATGGACCTGACCCCAATCCCTCCTTTCCTTTTTCTTCCTCCAATATTTCTCCCCCCCTGTTCCTCCCACTGCTCGCTCCCTTTCTCATCTTTTCCAAACATCCAGGAGACAGATGGACCAACACTCAACTTCACACCACTTAGCTTTTCAAGGCTGCTAAAAGAGTGTGTGTGAAGAGGTGGAGTGAGTGAGTTGGGAAACAAGGACTGTGTGTGTGTGTGTGTGTGCGTTTGCTGTAAAGGTTATGCAGATGTGAAGTCTGTCATTGCCCTTGTTGTGGATTATAAATGGCAGACAATCTCTGGAACTAGATTGTAATTGCGACCCCATTTGCATAACTGTGTAAA
>OOFC01029990.1:0-11338 GCA_900323345.1 Pseudochromis fuscus | reverse complement strand
GACATTTGTCAGAATGATGCATTGCAAGCAGGAGGTGCTGATGGACAGCTCTGCTGTGTGTGTGTGTGTGTGTGTGTGTGTGTGTGTGTGTGTGTGCATGAGGTAGAGGTGGAGTGGTGTGTGTGCTCTTAATCTTTACTCTCTAATGGACTTCACTTCAGATTAATCTCAAAGCCTGCAGGAGGGGGGGACTTAATTACTCCACGCTAACTGTAAGCACATGTTGAAATAAATGTGATCACACATTTTAGATCTAAGTAAATGGCATTTAAATGAGAGCCAGCAGCAGCACATTAGCCTTAATGTTTAAGCTATAGTGGAGAATGTAAATAAGAACGCATTAAAAAATCATCATGCAGATTTAGTGGAATCATTAATGCCACGTAAATGGGAACATTTGTCAATTCAAGTTGCAGTAAAGTTGTTATGTTCTGCCTTGAAGGCAACTTCAGAACTTATAATAATGAGTTTAAGTCTTGCGGCATAATTTAAAGAGTTTTAATAAATCCTAGTGTTGGAATCAGTCATAAGTTTGTTATAAAAGGTTTTGCAAGCCTCTTTTATTTGGATCCTAAAAATGTACTCACCAGAAATAGAGCCCTAGTTTGTCTTTTTATGCGTTTAATTGTAAGTAGTGTGTTTTTGATCTGGTAAAAAAAATTTGCTTTTGTTAAAAAAAGCTTCTCCCAAACTCATTTCATTTTTTGAAGAATTTGCTGTCACCGAATCTGAATAAAATGAGAGTAGAACGACTGATTAGTATCATTTAACATCATTTTAGAGCTAAGAAAAGTGTTAAATTAACTATAGCTGAACCACAGAAGATGAAATAATGGCACATATGATGGATTAAGTTAATAAAAAAACAACTCACCTGCACCTCAGGGGAAGCTGAGGAAAGCTCGATGGAGTCTCCAAAGGCAGCCATGGAGAGACGAACCAAGTTTCGGAGCATCTGCCGGTGTTCTGCATCATGAGCCTCTCGTCCCTCTGAAGTCTTCGGCCTCCTGAGAGTTGCTTGAGATGTTGAGCGTGGTGGTTCGGATTCCTCTCCTCCAGGATGATGCTGGCGTTTCAAGGTGCTCGAATGTGAGACTGAGGAAGAAGATGAAGAGTTTCTGCCTTTGCGAAGAGTCCGATATGATGTGGCTGGAGTCAGTGGCAAAGCGCCATCGAGTTCGATGTTTCCAGGTTTCCTAAGTGTTCTGCTGTGATGGGTGACAGGTGGAGGGGCATTTTCTTCTAAGAAGCCTTGGGAATGGAAGGTTGTGTTCATAACTGATGGTATTAAGTTATACTGCCTCTCATTTTGTTGATCCTCTGACATTGGAGGCGGAGTTAGCGGCTGGGCCTCACTGTCATCCTCATGCGGTTCTTCCTTTCTCCCTCGGATGACGGGAATCAGCTGGATGTCAGACTTTCTGATGTTCTTCTGTGGGCGTCGAGGATGTCGGGTGTAGCTCGATTCAGCCTGTCTGCAATTGTATGCCCGGTTGTCCCGTTTCTCCGGACGGCAGAACGTTGTCACCAAAGCTATGGCCAACAGCAGAAGCAGACATGTAGCGCCCAGACAGATCGCTATCATCATGGTGAAGCTGAGTTGTCCACGGTTTCCAGGGGAAGAGTTCTTCAGATGGTCCCTGAGGTTGATGAAAGTCACCTCCAGAGTCGCCTTGGTGGCCAGGCTGGGGGTGCCCTTGTCAGAGACAGATATGTCCACCTTAAAGGTTTTCCCAATCAGCTCAGTAGCATTGGTGGTATTAACAAACAGTTGGCCTGTAACATGATCCAACCAGAATAGTCCGTGTGGATTTCCATCAGTAATATGATACTGGAGTTCACCATTAAGTCCTGAGTCGAGGTCATCTGCTTTTATCGTGGATGCAAGGAATCCAGTGTGTCCATCTCTGACAGGGTGACTACTTGGCAACGTGACTGGTCCTTCTTCTATGTCATTCCCCAGTTCAGTCACAATCTCTCCTTTGTATGCATTGACAGGTACACTTAGAGAAGCCACACCCTTTCTTGGTTTTGGCTCCTTGATGACTGGGTAGTTGTCATTTACATCTTCTATGTCAATCTGAACACTGGCTGTGCTTGTGAGCGGTGGATGTCCATGGTCCACGGCCTCCACAATGAAAGAGTAGGTGTGAGATTCCTCGTAGTCCAGAGGTTTCTGGACGCTTATGACACCAGTTTTTGGGTGAATGGAAAAAGACTGTGTTTTAGCTTCCTGTTCAATGGAATTGCTAAGGAAGTAGGACACTTTTCCACTGAGCTCAATGTCAACATCATGGGCTTCAACTTTGAGAGCATGATAGCCTGCCATGTTGTTCTCCTTGAAGGAAGCCTTATAGGTGGAAGTGGAGAATGCCGGGGCATTGTCATTCTCATCCAGAACATAGACAGGCAGGTGTTCAACACAAGACAGTGAGGGATCTCCATGATCCTGGGCAATGAGTGTGATGTTGTACTGCATGATCTTCTCCCGATCCAGGTTGCCACTGGTAACAATCATGTAATTGTCGCCGTGGATCTGTTTAAGGCGGAAAGGGCCAGAGCCTTCTTCAATCTGTGCAATCACTTCTCCATTTTTTCCTGAGTCTGCATCTGAGACTGTCACTAAGGCAAGGAAAGTGTCCTTGGGGGCTCCTTCTAGCACAGTTGCGGCAGGAGAGTTTGGTGTAGTCCATGTCATGCGTATCCTCGGGGCATTATCATTAACATCAATGAGCTTAACATGCAGTTTGCAGTGTGAGGGGATTGCATTGGGTCCACGATCGTTGGCCTGTACGATCACTTCGTAAGAAGACTGGGCCTCATAATCCAAAGGTGCCCTAAGACTCACAGCTCCAGTGTGTGGATCCACATAGAAAAGCCTCTGAACCTCTGGACGTGTGTGCTTACTGAATGAATACTCCACCTCCCCATTGGCACCCTGGTCTGGGTCAGTAGCCTTTAGCTTGATGATGGTTGACCCAAGGGCTGTATCCTCAGTTAGCGCCACAGTGGGACTGTTGTCCTCAAACATGGGGCTGTTATCATTTGAGTCCTGAATATTTACACGGACTAATGTGCTACCAGACCTTGGTGGACTCCCTTTATCCCATGCCACAAGGGTGAGGTCAAAGGAGGCTTGAACCTCCCTGTCCAGTTCCTTAATGACCACCAGTTCTGCCTGTTTTGTCCCACCTGGACCAACCGTCACATCCAAAGCAAAGTGTTGGTTGACAGACAGTGAGTAGGTCTGGAGACTGTTCGGCCCTGCATCAGGATCCACTGCATGGTCCAAAGGGATTCGCATCCTGAGGCTGGCGGTCTCTGAGATCTCCACTTCCAGTAGAGCACTGGGGAAGGTGGGACTGTGGTCGTTCAGGTCCATCACCTCCACACGGACACGCAGGCAGTTTACAGCACCACTTTTCCTGTAGAGGACGCTGAATGCCACCTCGCACAGGTCTGACCCCCGGCACAGCTCCTCCCTGTCCAGCCGGCCCTGGGTGGAGATAACTCCATCTCGAGTGGTGATGGAGAAAGGAAGGGCTTTTCCCTGCTCCACAACCTGGAAATCCTCTAGAGGACCGCCCTCATCCCTCTGCCGGAGGTCGTCCACCAGACGGCCGACCCGGGTTCCCGCTGGCTGTTCCTCCCAAACCCGGTACTGGATAGTTATCGATGAGGACTCAGAGGAGAGAGTCTCAGAGCAAAGACTCAGAACCAGAAGCAGAGCCCACAGCATAGTGAAGAAATAATAATAATCTCCTTTCTACTGGTTACACAGACATTCTAAAAAAAAAGAAAAAAGAAAAATGTCTGGCACTTTTAAAACTTTATGATGCAAAATGACCTGAGAACTGTCTTGAATCTTCTGTCTTTCAGATAAAATGGTAATAAAATCCAAATTTCCTTTCAAAGTAATCCACAGTTTCTTCTCATAAGACAAAGAACCTACTAACCAAATCACTAAAGAAAAACCCTTCAGTTTAGTTAAACAAATACCTAGAAAAAAAAAACAAACTCCAGTCAGGATACAATTATAGAAACCTATAATTAAGATATCATCCTCTCTTTCTTCATACACTTCCAGCCTGTGTCTGCCTGCTGTTGTTACTCACTCATGCAGCTGCTGGTGTCCTGCCTCTCAGTCCATCCTCCTCAGCTGAGGGAAGTTTTGCTCTGACTGAGAAAGTTTGGATGTGGGTTTCCACATGCTAGCGGAGCCCCAGCCAATCCGAAAGGAGGAGGGAGGTTCATATGCAAATGAATCCAGACTCGACACAAAGACAAACCCTCCTGCCCTGAGGAAACTCAGCATAACTCTGGAGTGCTTTCAAAGAAACATGACACTGCTTCTCGGTCACTTAACCCCCCGTTAGACTGCATAAACTCATCACAACCTGCAGTCTGGGCCTTTAAATCATTTGGAAAATTTGTTAAAGCCCAGTGGGACGAAGGCCTGCTGTGGGGCCTGTATCTGAACTCCATCACAATGACGTATGGTCTTCTCCTCTGACAGCAAAAACACAAACACAGATAGAAAGATAAGCTGCCATCATAACAGGGAGGCTTTGTGTTGGGAACTTAAAATGTGTATTATTATTGTTGTTGTCATTATTATTATTGCCATCTTTAAATGAATATTTTTGTCTTTCTTGTTTAGTTGTGCTGTTCTTGTTTTCACGAAGGAAAACTTATCCTTGAAGCATCAGCCAGCTATGAAGTGAATGCTCGACATCCAGACGTCTGTCCTGAATGTGACGAACCCCACATTCCAGCTTTTACCCAAATATAATTACAAAGTGTTTGGTCTTTGACCACATGGCCACAGAGGTCAAAACATTTCCAGTAAATTACAGCAGACGCTCATGTCTGTCATTCCTTTTGAGTTAAAGATTTGTTTTTAAGTGGAAAGACCTTTGAATGAAGAATTTGAAATTGTGGTTCTGGTAAAGAAAAACCTTCTTTTGCATGTTTTAGAAATTTAACATATGACTTAAGTGAAAGTGTGAATAATTTTCAGTTATTCAAATCAGACGTGAGACTCTAGACACATTGGTGAGTTTTCTGTAATGTTTTTGCTTGTTTCTTATGCCAAGTTTCTATTCTGTGTCACCATTCTGTTATAATATATAATAATATAATAAAATCTTTGGCTATAATCTTGGGAACCTCAGAGGAATCTTAAATTCTTAAAGCCTGGAAGCTACTCACTCCACTGTGTTTGAGAAACTGATTGTATGAACTTGCTTTAACTATTCACACAGAGAAACTGTGTTTTCATTATCTACAATGTCCAAACATAAAGGGGAAAAAATTTGGTGTTGTTGGTGGTGGTGGGCTTTATTCATTTAGATGGTTTCTTTTTTTAATCTTATTTCTGATGGAGTTAAAACTAACAATAACATGTAGATGACATTTAGTGTTATGACAACTTAAATACTAAACAGAGTTAAATCCATTTAAAAACCTGTTAGAGCTCAACATTTGTAGATCCACCAATGGAAATGAAACGTTTTCCCAGTATGCACAGCACTTGTGTTACAGTTGCTCCCCAAAATATCCTGCAGGCTGACACACAATCAGGCCAACAAAGGTTCAAGCAGATCGTTTTCCTCTCGTCTTAAGGGGAGGGGGCTGTTTAGAACCGTGAAGACATCAGCGCCATCACCTGCCATTGAAAGACTGGACGACAGACGGATGAGCGAGGGAATGACTCAGAGGAACAAGAAACTACTGACGGAGTTGGATGGTTTCAATGTTTCAATCCTAAATCATGGTTCCATCTATTTTCTTCTTTGCACCTCAGAATTTTTTTCTCTCAAATCTAGAACTTCAGAAAATACTCAAGATTTTTCTTCATAAACTTGCAAAGTTAAATCTCAGAGAACTGACAAGCTCTTCTTGTAAATTTGCAACTTAATGTTCACAGAATATTAATTTATCTGCACTTTTACTATTTGAATCTCAAAGAAAATTTAAGCTTTCTTTTTAAATTTGTAAAATATTTCAGTCCTTTTCATAAATTTCCATCTTTCATTTTATATATATGACTTTTTCTTTTGTAAATTTGTGACTCCAATCTCAGAGAATATTCAAGACCACTGTCAAAATGATTTTCCATGACTGGAATATTGGTCTAAAAAAACAAATTCCAGGTTTTGCAGTTTTCTGTGTTGGATTGACTGTTCACTCTCAAGATCCACTGTGTTCAGTTCAGGTGACAGCGACAGTGAGGCACAGATAAGCTCCACAAGCAATGGTAAAAATCAAATTAACAGGAAAATGAGGATGAAAGCAAATGAATAAACACTAACTCAAAATTAGTTTTATCTTGAGACCTTCATTTCTTATTTTTCCTTCTCTATTCCCCTAATCTTTTTACTATGTCTTGCAAAAATACCCCAAATTGTGTGTTTGCAGCTTCTGCTTCTTCTTCTGTTTGTGGTGTTTGGATTGCAGATTTAAGAAAGCAGGCATTGCGAAGATGTCACACTGGACATTTGGCATCGTTGTTTTTTTACAAGCCAAAGTACCAATCATTTAATTGAATAAAAAAAAAATAACTTTAACACCTCAGCAGGGAGGACATTTTTCTGGATTACTTGCTTGAAACTTTGTATTTTAAGTAGTAAAGATACTTTAGGACACTTTAGTATAAAGAGTGATTACTTCCTCAGTCTCTTGTATTTCAGTTCAACAACACTTTCACACAAACTGTCTCATTGTGTTGTTAATGATTCACTCTTTTTGATGAAAAGTATGATTAAGTATAACTTTAAAATCTCCACAGGTTCACTTTTAAAGTTAAAGCATAAAGACATGATCTCATTTAAATTCAGTTAATTGGCACAGATTTAGTTTGGGAGGCTAAAAAAGATTGTAATATTTTTTTTAATTAAGACTCCAGCTGCAGATTCCAGGTTGTTTTTTGTTATTGGTGAAAAAAATCAAGAACAAGATTACAGCATTTTCTGTGAATGCAAACCAAAATAGAAAGAGAATTCAAAAGACTTAAAATGACCTTTAACCCTCTGGGATATCTGCAGTCTGCTCAGGAGACCCAAACCTGATCTGAGTCCATGCAGACGGAGCAGAGGTCAGCCAATCACATTTGGTTATCTCCAAAAGAAACAACATCAACCTCCTGTCTGCAGCACATCAGCCAACACTGTGTGTGTGTGTGTGTGTGTGTGTGTGTGTGTGCCTACATTCCCTGCTGAATCGGTTGCAGCAGGCCATAACGTTTTTGCAGAAACGCACACAGAAGAACACGTCTGTTTCCAATTAATGTACCACCTGTTTGAAAGTATACGTGTGTGTGTGTGTGTGTGTGTGTGTCTGTGAAACTTGCATACCATCAGTCTTCCTGTGTGGACTCACAACTTCGTTCACTTCACAGGACTCACTGTTGAAGCTGTTTCACGTTACTGTTCCTCTTCCTCTGTTCCAACATGTGCTTTCATTCATTTTTCATTCATTTTTCATTCATTTCAGCTGGAAATAATATGAATGGAGCTCCTGCAGTCACACTGTCTCTGATTGGACATTTTCTACTGGAAGGGCAAATAAAAATACTTATCATTACTGGAAGTATGTACCCAAAAAATGTATAGATTTACACTTTGTCTGAAAACACTGATTATGAAACGTAAACACCGTCTGTGGTTTTCAGGGGCTCATGAGTTTTATTGTGGAAACCAGCTGAAAGTTTAACTTTTAAGAAAGATTAACTGTCCCTCTGCCAAGTTTCCATTTTCACTACACACAAAAAACTTTTGAACGCAACTCACAAGACACTTGTGTGGTAACATTACTGAGATTACAATTTAATTTGTGCATAAAAGTTGTTGCTTCAGATTGGATATTGTTTGTAAAACTAACGAGGTTATCAGAAGTGTTTTTTAAAGGTTGTTTGCTACATTTAATGTTCGTTTTATCATTGTTTTAGATGTTAAAAAAGATCGCTAATGCTAACGGCCAAGTGCTAATCGTTAGCTGATGCACTTGATGTTGGTTATGCTAACTGCTAGTTTAAGCTAATCGCTAAGCTAATTTGTAGCAGTGGGTGAAGTGTGATGCAGTTGTAAGCTGTACTTTGTGTTGTGAATGGTGGCATTTCATTTCATGTGTGCCTTAAATGATTTAATTCATGATTACAGGTAAAATACATATTAAAAATGTATAAAAACTGTATTAAGTGAATAACTTATAACTACCTATAACTAATATGGTTTATTATTTCATTGGGTTTTTTTTAGTATATCCTTAGTTATTGGTTATACACGGTGATATGCTGTGTAAGGAAAAGAATAAGATCTCGTGTGGAAAACAGAATTGCTTATTATCCTGCACTGTTTGATTAGGTTGGTTTTTTGTTGGGTTCTATAACACTTATAGAACCAGCTTAGACCAGAGAACCCGTGGATGGTCGAGGATGTGATGTAGCCAGCCGTACGACCTGCCACAGAGGACATCTGACTGCCAGTTCATTGAAAACAGATAAGCACACCGAGACACTAATATCAGTATCCGCATAGTAGAAGACATATTAGGAGGAACAGACTCTGAACTATTACGCAGGTGTATCCAATTGGACCTCCTCAGAAGGAGGGATTTCCATTTTGGACAATGATTTGGGGGGAATATTTTCTATTTTATTTGCACTTTAAAAGAGCTCTCTTTCATTTCTATTTATTTTTTAATTTCATTTCACATTTTTCACATTTGTCACATAATTGCATAAATTTTTGTATTTCATAATTTATTGTCGCATTGCAATAAATTTGTCAATTGTTCAATTCATTGATAACTTTTAGAAGTTATTCAAGGCAACTGCTCAATGGACCTAGACAGATACAGCGTTTTTTCTTATTGTATTGGTTGAGTAACACAGGCGCTGCATGTTACAGTAAGGCTCAATTACAAAGAGCTGCAAAATGTCAATTTAATCAGTTCAAACCAATGACAAAGTGACTCAATAATGACTAAAAAGAGATGTGACTTAACAAAGAAATTGGATTAACATAAGACAAACAAATGCAAAACCAATGAATAAAGTAAAAATGATTATGGACACATGTAAAACAACTTACAACAAACAAATTGACTGAAAATTTGCAAAAAGAACACAACCAGATGTCAAACCAATGCAAACACTTGAGATACACAAAAGGAGTCACACAAAATGTACTCAAAACAAATCAACTAAAAAAATAAATAAACACACAGACACAGAAATGACTGTAAAGAGCAACGTAGGTATTACACGATTTGGAGTGAGACTGGGTTGTAAAGAGACAGACAGACTCAATCTTCTGAAACAGGATGCAACTGGAGACAAAACTACAGCAGACACAGAAAAGGACAAGAGACTAAGTGCCATCAATTTGTGTGTCTTTCAGTTGGTTGGATGTATGGGAGGGGTTTTACAAGTCTGTGAAAAAAAAAACCCACATCTGGGGTTTATGCTTATACATTTAAGTCTTGCGTATGTCTCAGAAAGGTATAGAAGATAAAAGAGTGGAGGTTTCTTTAAAGGTTAGGGAAAGATTAAGGTTAATGTGGGTGTAATCACTGTGTGGAAACATGGCAGCAGTTTCAGAGCTTCACCTGATGGGGAGTGTGTGTGTGTGTTTATCGGTGACCCCATTAGCAGCCATTAGCGGTGCAGTCGACAGTACATTCACCTTTTGTTTGGCCTGAAGTCGCTGAAAGCAGCTGAAAACCTTCCACAGCCAGGGAGTGTGTGTGTGTGTGTGTGTGTGTGTGTGTGTGTGTGTGTGTGTGTGTGTGTTTGTGTGTGTGTGTGTGTCTGGTTAAAAGCAGGATGTAGCTGATCTGCTGACCCACATGCTGCCAGATAAGAATCAGAGTGGAAGAAGACAAATACCACACTCTTCGGTAAAGATAACGTGTGTGTGTGTGTGTGTGTGTGTGTGTGTGTGTGTGTGTGTGTGTGTGTGTGTGTGTGTGAGAATATTACTGAGAGACATTCAGCAGCCTGCAGCTGAGAGTGGGGGTAAACTACGTGACCTTTCCCCTGTTTCAGCCTTTGCAAAGTGTGTGTACAGCGGCTCCCCATCCATCACAGGGACAGGAACTATTTCATCACTCTGAACATACATCAGCACAAAGAAGGCAGAAGTAGGAAGAGGTGCTCACAGCTATCTCTATCTCCTCTGTGTTGAGCTTGGTCTGGATGGCACTGAATCCTCCCAGCTCTCCAAACTGCACAGGAAACACAAGAGTGAAGGAAACATGAGGCAGATCTGTGGCACATGTGGACGTCAGCAAGTGTGGGGACGTTTCATTACTTACTCGATTCACCAGATCAACCAGCCAGCCGTGTGGCTCCTGAAACACACAACAAGGTTCTCAGTGACACTGCAAAGTCTCCACACACACACACACACACACAGACACACACACTTAAAGTTTTCTAACAGCTGTTGTGTGTCAGTCACACATGTGCTCTGAGCCCCTGTGGCTCAGTTACGCAACACGAGGGATGAAGAACTTGTTTGCCTGCCCCTGAACATGAATATGAATTGTACACAAAGACTAATAAGGGCATGTGCATGTGAGCACAGTTTAACAGAAACGCTGAGCACAGACAAAGACCCAGAGTCCCTTACTTTCTGATAGGTGTTGCTCGGGGAGACAGCGAACATGTTGGCCTCGTCTCCAAAGACCTCAGCCCAGTTCCTCTGACACGCCTTCATCCGGTTCTTAAAATGGTACTCGTTGTCAGGGTTAAGGGCCTGGACAGGAAAACATGGACACAGTGTGAATACTTCTGGGTAAAGCTGGTGTTTGGTCATCACACCGCAGGCTTTTCACTCACAGCTGCACATTCAACTTTACACAGGGTCAGGAGAAGATCTCACTAACAGTAACGGTGCTTCTCCACCACATGGTACCAGCCTGACTCCACCTGGTACTGTTTCCATGGCCTCAGGTAGCCCCGCCTCCTCCTCAGATAGCCCCGCCTCCATGCCCTCAGATAGCCCCGCCTCCTCCTCAGATAGCCCCGCCTCCATGCCCTCAGATAGCCCCGCCTCCTCCTCAGATAGCCCCGCCTCCATGCCCTCAGATAGCCCCGCCTCCATGCCCTCAGATAGCCCCGCCTCCTCCTCAGGTGCAGCAGCAGGATGATGTTCAGTGATCTTCAGAATAACTGTTGTGGTGTCACAGAAACAGTTTGAAGATGTTTCCACTTGTTTGAACTTCAAAGATGTTGTTGGTTCATCAAGTTAGATCCTGGTTAAAAACTTGCTCCCTCCGAGGTTTTCACAGATGTGAGGTCCTGCTACAACCTCCGTCAGCTGTTCCACCGACC
>OOFC01029987.1:8056-24471 GCA_900323345.1 Pseudochromis fuscus | reverse complement strand
ACAACAATGACAACAACTATTGCTACGACAACAACAACAACGACGACTGCAGCCCCCGTCACTATAGCAACCACTCAGGAGCTGACCACCCCTCCCTCACCCACCACTACACTACCGACAACTACTACCAGCCCTGAACCGACGACCCCTCCCACCACCCTGCCTCCTGAGCCTGCCAGCACCCTGCTGCCCAGCACAGCTCCGCCCCCAGAGGTCACCACCGGGATGGAGGAGGAGACTGAAGTGGCCAAGCTTGTTGTCGTCACTCAGAGTGACTCTGAAGATGCTGCACCCACACCCAGTGTGGTCATGGCAGCAGCAGAGGGGATGCCGGTCACCGTAGCTGACAGCCTGAGTGGAGAACCAGACCCTGTGATGCCCCTGATGATCCCGGACACCTCCCCCCTGGAGGTGGTGACGGAGCTGACCCCCAGTGACACCCAAGAAGTGGAGGGAGCGTTGAGCGTGTCAGAGCCTCCCACCCTGGCCTCGTCTGGCTTCCCCCTGCCCACACCCTTCCCTGTGAGTGACCCGGCCACCTCTGAGCCCTCCCTTTATCTGGAACTGACCCAGACTCCCACACTGCTGCCCCCGCAGGACTTCCAGACTGAGGCTGGCAGCCCTGGCTCTCACCCGGAGGTGCTCCTCTGGCCAAAAGAAGGGGACGTCCACGCTGAGGGTGCCACTCAGCCAGAGAATGACACCGCTACATTTTCAGCTGCCACCGTGCTCTCAGGTGATGGTGAAGTCAACCACAGCCCACCGTCCTACGCCCACCTGCTGGATGCAGACTCTGAGCTGGACTACCAGTATGATCCAGCTGATGCCTTCCTCCCGGTGAGTCCAGCCAACCTCCTCCTCCTCCTCCTCCTCCTCTGCTTCTCCTTCCTCTTCCTCTACTACTACTTCTTCTTGTCAGACCTTCAGCCGCCTCCCAGTGCTCCCAGCTCCTTACTGGACTCCTGTTTCTGGAACAAAGCTCAAACCAGCTTCCCAGTCTGCCCTCCTCTCCCTGCTCTTCCTCTGCTGTCTGACAGCTGTCTTCTTTTTGTTTGCTTTCACTGTATTGATTGATACCAAGAAACCAGCAGCTTCACCCTGAGCTGCAGCAGTTGGTTTTTTGTGTAAATGTTGTTGTGTTTCCTGTTTTGGTTTTTTCTCAGTTTTACTCAAAACGCTCATTGAAACTTATTTTTTCTTTGAGTTCAGATAACAGTATATTGACAGATGTTCATCTTTCAGACATTAACACATAAGCTATCATATAACAATGCATAATATTTCACAGATGGACTGTTTTCCTTGCATAGCACTGGAGAAAGAGGCTGATGGTGAAGGGAAAGATTTGAGCTGAGCCATGTTTTTCAGTTCTCACAATTTACTGATGCTCTGATATTCAAAAATCAGTCAGTGGCTTCTCTGCTTCAGAGCTCCATCCATCAATGACTCCTCTGGTTCAGCTGGCGTTCTGTCAGTTTGGTCCTGAAACACTCATCTGTATGAATCATTATCTGATTCTCAGGAGAACACTGAGCAACAACCGCCTGTCAGCGTTTGACAAATTGTTCTGGTTCTGAAAACCATTCAACAGTGGGAGAGAATCAAGGTGTTCATTTCCTGATCCATACTTCAGTTTTGTCCAACTCACTGAAGCATTTTACAGACCCTCAGGTCCCGAGTCACCTCCTGTCAGTAAGCTATATTTCAGGGGGACATTGCCTGGTTTGTAGAGAAGAAGTCGTCTCACCTCATGTTGAAGCTGAAAAAGCTTCGTTGCAGCAGGTTGTAGATCCCTGCCAGTGCAGATAGACAGTTTTCCTCTTATGTCCAGTCTTATTTTTCTGTGATTCTGTCTCTGCTGGTCATTTATTAGTGTCAACACTTGGAAGAACAGACATACAACTTGATGGTTGTCCTCTAATATTCAGGCAACTGTCTCCAGTTTGATGACTGTAATAATCAAATCTCAAAACTTGTGATGGTCTTATAGCTGAGTAATTAAGGTCCATACAACATTGGATTTAGTCCTCAGCAGCGAGTCCCAGTTTGACTCTCAGCTGGCCGTCTCTTTGCTCTCTGTCCCTGCCTTTACTGTCTGTCTCTGCTGTAACTGTCCAACGAAGGCTTCTGTTATGTAGTAATGGTCAGTTTGTTCCACTTTACTGGATTGTAAGGAAACATTGTGTGTGTGGGAACATGAAGGTAACCAGCGTGTGATGAAGGAAGAACCTGAGTGTTTGTATTGTCTGTGTGGAACACCAGGGGGATGAGGGCTCCTACGTCAGCTGGGGCTCCTCCGCTTGTCCCTGCGTGGAGAAGGTCCAGGGTTCAGCACTGCTCCCCGTCAGAGCGGAGAGGAAGATCACTTTACTGGCTCGCAACCTGCACCTCTATCAGGTAACACACACACACACACACACACACACACACACACACACAGAGGAATGAGTGTGCTTGCCTTTACCAAACGTGGACTTTTGTGTGTGTGTTCAGGACACAGAGCTGGACTACGAGTGTGTGCTGGTCATCGAGGGGCAGACGGTGGTGGTGGACGCCTACGTGGAAACTGATTATATGAATCCGTCAAACTTCGACATCACGTGTCAACTGCACCAGGTGATCATGTGCCGTCCATCATCACAACACTTCAGTGGATGTTGTTTAGGTGCTGCAGGGGGATGTAGTGGATAATACCCAAAGACTCTGTGCAGCAATGAGGACAGTGTTGGAGTGCACAAAAATATAATGGTCCTGACAACCACTGAATTGACTTCTGTTCAAAAATGTTCATTTTCAATTCTTAAATACTTGATCATGAATTTTTACTCACTCTGATGTTATTAGGTCCATTTGAAAATCATACATCATTAAGGAGATGTTAGTCTGAGAGAAGAGGAAGATTTAGAGACGTGGTTAGTTTGATTGACAGGTCCGGTCTCCAATGAGAGCAACACTGAATCCAGTCTCATATACATTGGGCAGTGTCCTCGGGGTCAAGGGTCAGACCCGCCTCCTCAGTCCTTCTGGCTCCAAACAATCAACATGCCCACGTTCAAATACCAAACTCCTGGCTTCAAAGTCACAAACTAACACTTGCTTTGTCCATTTCTATTTACAATCTGTAACAACAAGTCAGGTGGTGAGACTTAGCCCTGGCACCATGGAGCATGGTGTCATCTTGCTTATACCACAACCAACAATATTTAAAATGTAATCACACTGAAAGCAGTAATATACATTTCTGGCTCAGTTCACAGGAGCGGTCCTGCTACATTGAACTGTTTGCGTGTGTCTGTTGAAGTGTCATGTTACTGCAGGTTCAGAGTTCAGAAGTGGCCCCTGAGCAGTCGTCTTATTTATTACCATCTGTAGCAGCCTGATACAGCAGCTCTGTGACACAGTCTACTCTTCTGAAGCTGATCTATTTTAGTTTGTGTTGATATTGTCAATAAAGTTCAACAATGTTTTAGAGCTGTTGTTAGATAAATACAAAAAACACAGAGCTGAGAGAGTGGGGGAGTACTTGTGGAAAAGCCCTGATTTATCAGATTAAATTGGTAAAAGAATCATTTCTTTACTTTGCAAAGATGGATCAACCACACACCACAGACGACCTCATTAGATTATTCTGTCAGAGGGGATTTAACAGTATAGAAATCCTGGTGATTTGAACCCAGTCAGCATTTTATCATCAGATCATCTACACACAATTCAGATTGGATTTGTGCTTCAGCAGAACATAACACAACAGAATGTCACATGAATCCATCACAAGGTTCAGAGTCTGTGGTGAGGGACTGATGTCACCTGTGAAGCCATGTTTACCTGAGACTGAGCCTGAACCCAGTCATAGAAAGGTCATCATTCATACTCTCTGGTTATTGTTGAGGTTGCATTGTGGTGTACTGAAGTGCATTCTATTGGAAAGTGTACATTTAATAAATGTGAAAAACAAATAGAGGCAACAAAAACAAACTGAGGAACAAATGTGAATGTTTAGTGTTGTTTCTCAATAAAACAACTGTTTGTCCAGTACACATACTCTGCTCCAGTGGAGGAATATAACGCCATGGTGTATGTGAAGAGGAGGGACACCTTCCACGTGGACAGTTCCCCGGATCTGTACGGTGAGGTCAAGCTCTGATGTTAACAGCTGAATTAAAAGTTGCTCTCAGTGTATTGATGTTTGTCTGAGAACGTCTCTGGTATGAACACACTTGACCTGTGATTGAGACTCCTGTCCCTCTGTCCCTCTGTCCCTCTGTCCTCAGTGACCCTGTACAACTGCTCTGTGGGTCGGTCTGACTGCAGTCGCTGCCACACCGCTGACCATAAGTACGGCTGTGTGTGGTGTGGTGGTCCGCAGGCCAGCTGCTTGTATTCAGACTCCTGCAGTGAACCTGTGCAGCAGACATGCCCCGCCCCCGTCATACACTCTGTGAGTACTGACCTCTGACCTCTTCACCCCGGGAGTGTGGGAGATGTATAACATGAATACCTTGGAACTAAGAATGAATACTATATAGATAAGGATTCCCCATGTACTCAAATGTACCCATGTATACCCAAAAGAAATAATGAGTGGAGTCTCTTTTTTGTAATAAGAAGTTTCATTCCTCATAATTTTGAGGCACTACCTCTAAATATCTCTTAATCATCACCCATCACTAGTCAGATAGAGACATCACGATGCTGCCTGAGATCATCCACTTCACTTATCCCCTTGATCTGAGGCAGATATTATCCCAGTGGCTACTTTGGAAAGTAATCAATCCTCCAAAATATGAATTTCACTGTTTTCACTGCAATGTGTGAACTGAAGACGAACTTTAGAGCAAGCAGGATGTATTGGGTTGCCATGGATACAATGAAGTAAATTGTCAGCCTCCACTCAAGCTCCTTGTTTTAGAAGAGGTATCATTATTATTTCAACAGTAAAGTTACTGTATTATATTGAACATATACACTCAAAGAAAGCCTCCTGTCCTTTCACTGGTTAGAAGTCCTTCACCTCTCAACAGAGCTTTTATTGTGAAAGAGTTACAGGTGCACTGTGTTTAGTTTATTTACACCTGTGTTTCCTCCCTCTTGTATTAGGGGGCCGGCCTTTATTTGCGTGTGTTGACCACGACGCCCATTATTAGAAACCTGGCCTTTAATTTACTACCAGTTAATTGATACAATACAGAAGCTGTTAACAATCCCCTGTAGCAGTGAAGCATTGAATTTACAAACTACTGAAGTGCTTTATTTTCTATCATTTCTCACCATGGATCCAATAATATACCTGTCATATCTATGTGTTAAAATTAAAGCTAACTTTCTGATGATTTTAGAACAATGCACTTGTCCCCATAATGTAGTGTTTTTAGAGTCATAACATACAGATGTCACAATTGTGAGATCAGGTCTGCAGTGTTTTTTTCTTGTGTCAGTGAAATGTGCTTTAATACCAATGGATCCAGAAAGTTTCTTTTAAGATAAACTCTCTCCCGTCTCCCCTCAGATCGAGCCCCTGTCCGGCCTGTTGGAAGGAGGCACCATGGTCACCATCTCAGGCTCCAACCTGGGCCAGAAGGCTGACGACATCCTCCACTCTGTGATGGTGGCCGGCGTGCCCTGCACTGTCATCCCCAGCCTGTACGAGGTCTCCTCCAGGTACACGCCCACTGCTGCTGTTTCTTTCATGGAGGCAAATGAGATGAAATCCTTTTCCATGGTGCGTGCTCTGCTCAGTTTGATTAAGAGTGATGTCTGCCTCTCAGAATCGTGTGCAGGACCAAAGCCAGTGGAGGAGAGAAGATGGGCCTCGTGTCTGTGAAAGTGAGCGGAGGAGAGTTTGGTCTGTCCAGCCAGACCTTCAGCTACCAGGTACATCCAATCAAACCCAGTGTTAAATTGAACCTGACTACAGTCGATCACATCCAGTTTACAACATCAATGATACAGAATAACACACAGGAAATCTGAATCCTTTCATTCCTTTAATGTCTCACTGAGTCTGAAACATAATGTATTTAAACATGTTTTTCCCAAAATGTGGACAGGTAACTACACTTTCAATTGCTATTTATTTTATTTGATTATTATTTTCTATTGGACAAAAGAATTTCCCCTGAAGGATTAATACATTGTAAATCCATGCACACCCAGCACAGTGTAGCAGCAGTGATACAGTACAAGGAGCAGAGCAGAAAATCCTTTTAGATGACCTGCCCTGTTCTCTAAACGCTGGTTAACCACTGGTTTAACCACACAGCCACTGTCACAGATATTACCCATCAAGCTCTTATTGTTCAGTTCTGTAGTCTGTACACATCTGTAGAGTTACAGCTGAAATACACATCTGTTTAAATACAGTAGGTGCAAACTGAGTTTTAACTAGTCTGTTGTTCCTTGATTTGTTGAAACACGACTTAACCAACAACCAGCTGAGCTGTTAAAGACTGTGAGGAATGTGAAGGTCGCACATGTCCGTGCACCAACAGACTGAAACAGGCCTCCAGTGGGTTTAACAGTAGATCTGTAACAACAGTAAAACTCAGATGAGGGAATTTCTTATATTTATCACTTCACTTCATACCAAGTGCAGTAAAGCGGTGCAGTCCCAGACCAATACTTTCTGTGAGCATTTCAAACCGCAGCAGTCGTCCTCAGACACCAGGTACAAGGTACTTTCCTAAATGGTTATTTTCCATTATGGAAACATTCCCAGAGTGTCTCCTGTGGGTTGGATGTGTTTCGCTGTTTCCTATCTGTCCATATAATTCCACACTGACCCCATGATGCTGAGGTCAGGGACTAGTTTCACACGTGTCAGATTAGTCTCCTAAGTTGGTCCAAGATTTCACAAAGACGGACTTTTTAAAATCTGAAAAGTCTCTGCCCCAAAGTGAAATAATCTCCTAGTAACCAGCTGTGTTACCAGTTGAATTAAGTCTGAATGACCCATTTGAAAACCCATTAAATGTATTTTGAAAATGTCCAGAGGTTGGAGAAGTGCTAATGTGCAGGAGCAGATTGTAGTTTCTTGTCTGGTGGCCTCAGTGATTATGTGTGTTACAATCGGTCGCTCGTTCCAGCAGCAGCTTAAACTTTGAGGGTGATTGTTTCATGTGTGTCAGTGGATCTGATCACAGGTGGACAGTCGAGACACATCTGTATTCACACCTGTATTTAACATGTGTCTCCAAACTGTCCTGCCGACCACTTGTGTTTGACTGTCACCACGGCAACGTCAGGGCCGCACAGTTATCACCTAACAACAGCCTCCCCAGTGTGGCATTGATAAAGTTTATCTAATCTCCTAACAGCAGAAGAGCGCCAGCTGTTGTAAACAGTTAGCACGGTTAGCAAAAAGACAAGAGAAGGTAAAGTGATTCATGAACTATTAAACATGTACAGACTGTTTTCACTGTTTCGGGTGAGAGGACAAAGTTGTTGATGAGTTGTGGACAAGATGAAGAACAGCAGCTTTTTCTGTCCTGTCCTTATCGGGGACGCATCAGGACACATTAGCGTTCACACTACAAACGATATCTCTCCCAGACCACCTCCACATGCTGATTGAGTGATCAGATCTCAGTGGTGGTCATTCACACTTGTATTTAGCCACTTGTTAGTCAACCACCTGAAACAAATCACACCAATAAAGTGTGAGCAGGGCTTTTGAGTTATCAGCATCCCAGTGACAAGAGACACATCTCACTAAAGGGGGAGGAGGAACATCAACAGATGCATCACTGTAAACTTGAAATGAATTTCTATAACTTCATGTCCTTCAGCACGTTCTTAAGTTTGAAATATTTCTGCCTTTACGTTTGTAACCGAATGTTTTTTATTTTGTTCGCCCATGAGCAGCGAGATTAACACTATTTACTGCTGCTACAATCAGTTAAAATCTTCCAGGAGGCAAATATTTTCTGCTCTAGTTGAACGTCGCTCAGAGGTTTGTAGCAGTTGGATGTTTTTTTTTTAGTTATCTAGCCAGAAGTCATAACAAATTTGTCCTATTTAAGACAGTGAAGAACTGAACAGCTTTGTGCAACAGATACATTCAGACATGTTTGAGAAGTCTCAGTTCTAGGGGCCGTACCATCTGTTAGCTCTTTAGGCCTCTGGCTGGATGTTTGGGTTCACTGTCCTGCTGCAGAATGACTCTGGGACAGTCAGACGGCTCCACATCTGGACCTCGGTGGGTCTCGGTTCTGTAAAGAAGTCACTTTGTTGTTGTTCCATCCTCTCAGGACCCATTCGTGATGGGGGTGTCACCTGAAAGGGGACCCAAGGCCGGAGGAACATCCTTGACCATCACCGGCAGAAACCTGCTGACGGGCCGCCCCACTGACCTCACCGTCACTGTGGGAGGGGCACCCTGTAAAATGTGAGACATACACACACACACACACACACACAGGGTTGGTTGAATGATGGTCAGTCTGCAGTTGGTAACTTCTTCATTTATGTTTCCAGTTGAGACTGACCTCTGACCTTCACATGTCAGAGTGGGTGGGGGCGAGAGGACAGTTTGCCTCCGGGGTCAGTGAAGGAGCTCATCATTTATGAATGTGTCTCTCCTCAGTGCATCAGAGGTGCAGAGGTCCAGCGTTCAGTGTGTGACAGGCAGCAGTAATAAGACAGGAGATCACCGGGTCACCCTGCATTACGGCAGCAGCCAGCGCCACCTCCACACCGCTGCTTACCGCTACACCCACAACCCCAACATCACCCACGCCACACCAGCAAAGAGCTTTCTGGAGTGAGTCTGGGATCCGAACCTGATCTGTTGCTCAGCAGCTCTGTGGTAACTTAGTGCTGGGAACTCAGTCTGTATTTATTTTTCCTCTTTGTTTAGTGGTGGTCGGCTGATCTACGTGTCGGGCCACAACCTGGATGTGGTGCAGGAGCCTCGGATGGTGGTGACCGTCTCTCCCTTTGACTCAATCGGCCAGAACAGGAAGAGGAAGAGGAGGAGGAGGAGGAGGAGTAAAGAGCAAGAGGAGGACAAGGACAAGATAGTGGGACGGCAGGTCAGGATGGTTCCTGACAGGGTCTGTCCTGGAGACCCTCTCTGCTCTGTCAAGCAGGTGTGTGTGTGTGTGTGTGTGTGTGTGTGTGTGTGTGTGTGTGTGTGTGTGTGTGTGTGTGTGTGTCTGTGTGTGTGTGTGTGTGTCTGTGTGTGTGTGTCTGTGTCTCCGTGTGTGTGTGTGATGTCTTTACCTAAATGCCTCTCCTCCTCTGTTCAGTTCATGGAGCGCTGTGAGGTGAACTCCTCCTCCCTGATCCTGTGCCGCTCTCCGATGGTGGACTCTTCTGTCTGGGGGTCAAAGGTCACCGTAGAGTTTCTGCTGGACAACCTGCGCTTTGACTTCAGCACTTTGAACCCCCAGGCCTTCAGCTACGAGCCCAACCCAGTCCTGCGGCCCCTGAACCAGCAGGACCCCCTGAAGGCCTACCGCTACAACCCCGGCAGCTTCATCCAGCTGGAGGTCAGAGAAGCAGCAAAGTGATGCTTTGCCAGTGATGTGTCTAATGTTACATCCCTTTATTGATATATTTTCAAGTGTAAAGGCCTGGTCACAATGAAAAGCACTTCCTGACCCATCTGAAGCATTCGGGTCTTGCGCTACCAGAACCCACTCATGTCTTCTCGAGCTGGTTTATTTACAACGTACACTCACTGCAAACATCACAGCTTAATTATCTTTGAGAGTAATCTGTGTTTACCTGTCTGAATGCACACTATCAATGGAGGCTCTACAGGAGAGTCATTGGAGCAAAGTTTAACATGTCCTCCACATTTCTGCATTTAACGTATTACCATGGTAACAACTACCAGATATTAACACAGTGATGTTTAGCTTGTTACCATGGAAGTACAGCAGAGGTAGAAGGGACAAGTCATTTGCATTGCATTTATACATAGGTCGATCATAAAGGATCAGCCTGATCTCAGGAGTGTTTGTGCTCAATTTCATGCCATGTGCTTTTATTCTGGACATCATCCAAACTGGACTGTGAGCATGGCCTTGGACAAAGACTTACACTGAGCGCTGGTTAGCAGCAGGAGTGTTTGTTATTGTTGAAACAGGACAACACATTATAGCAAATACAGCTGTTATGAAGTGAGGTTTTACACAGTTGGCACAGAGACTGGTTATTTATCCATAAGATGTTCTCCACTCATTTAAACAACCTACATAAAAAAAAAAAGAAAATAATGAACTGGAAGTGAAGTCATGTCTTCCTGTGTTCTCAGGGGGAGAACCTGGACCTGGCCATCAGTAAGGATGAGGTGGTGGTGCTGGTAGGGGAGGGTGTGTGTGCTGTGAAGACCCTGACCAGAAACCACCTGTACTGTGAGCCGCCGCCCCAGCAGCCTGCACCGGGTCCCAACGGCAAGAAGCGTGAGGGCTCCGACAATCTGCCCGAGTTCACTGTGAGCCTTCCATGCTTTTACTTTGAAAAACCACAGGAAAGATTTACTATCATGTTACTCATCAATAGCTCTGCATGAGAGCCACTGTTTGGAAGATTTTGTTGTGTCATTCAAAGTGTGTGTTTGTGTGTTTCAGGTGCAAATGGGAAACCTGAACTTTTCTCTGGGAAAGGTTCAGTATGACAACCTCAGCCTGTCCACCTTCCCCCTGGAGGCTCAGATCGGAGTCGGGGTCGGAGCCTCCATAGTGGCTCTCATTGTCCTCATCATCGTGCTCATCTACAGGTCAGATGGTGGACTGTGTGTGACTGGGTTTGTTGTTGAGTTGTGCTGCTTCAGTAAGACAATTTATCCCAAATGGATAATTAATTTGCAGATTTTGCACATACATACCAGCATCGATCAGCCAATAAAGGAAGCATTATGAGACATGGGAACATAAAACATGAAATCAGTTAAATAATAAATCCAATAAAGAAGACCCAATTAATAAAACCTCTGAGAATAAATAGACTTCATCTAAAATGGGTTGGATGTGTTTAAAAGCTTAAAAGCAGAAAGAATAAAATGCTTTTCGTAGTGATTTGTTTTGCTTTTGTGAACATTATGGTGTCGACCAGAAGACATCAGTGAGCACTCTGTCGACAGTGTGTGGTCGGTCTGGATGAGAATTATTTTTGTTTTCTCAGCCGCATGTTTCTCTCAGATTGTTTCCAAATTCCTCTGCTGAATGTCACTAATCTTTGAACACTAACAACAATGTTCAAGCTGTTCTCCTTCCTTCTTTTATTACCTTTTCAAAAACCTTCATGACAGCGGCTGTAAGTGCAACTGGTCTGAAGACACTTTGCTTTTCTAGAGTTAACATGCGGCACGATGGTGGAGGTTTTCCACATTGTTGGTGTCTGATCATGTTCAGCACAGTGAGGGGGGGGGTGTCCACAGAGCAGGACCTGCAGATCTCCTCACACTGACCTTTTTAAGTAAACCTGTGACACATTCCTGTGACATCACAGTGTTGGTCTGAGTGAACTTTTGAACAGTCAGCTTTCTCACAATCACAAAGAAGTGACTTAAAACCATCAGGCAGGTCTAAATCATCTCTCCCATTCACACTGATAGTTTTTCCTCATTGGCATATTGATTAATACATACAATGGTTTTAATACCATGCCAGGCTGCCTGATGATTCCCACCAGTGTATTGCATCTCTGTGTTTTGCTTTAGCTCTCCCAGTTTCATTCTGCACGTCTGTAGAGGCCGTCTTCCCTGTGAGCGCCGATCTCCTGTCCTCAGTCCAACACTTCACAGTTTTCTCCACTGGTTGGAGGAGCTTGAAGGAGGGTTTGTGCACCGGTACAAGCAACACACTGTTATGGTGTGAAGCACCAGAGGAAGACATGGGCAGAGATTTATTAGCACTGCCTACAGAACGGTAGCACAGATTAACCATGGAGTGCTTATGTGTAGAGGTGCGAGACGCATGTTGGTCATAGCTTTTTAATGTTCTGTCCGGATTAAAATCTCCAAGAATACATTTCAGATTGGTCTCTGTGAGACATCTTCCTCTACCCAATCCAATCCAATCCACTTTATTCATATAGCACATTTAAACAACAGAATGTTTCCAAAGTGCTGTACATTAAAACAATAAAACGAACATTTCCAAACAACTATAACTATTAAATAATCCAGTGCATAAGTCTAAAACGATGCTATAAATAGGCCTAAAACAATAAAATCAAGCAGATAAACATAAAAATATAAATAAATTAATAAATAAATAATTGTAATTAAAAGTAGTAAAATAAATAAAAGACACAGAGGACCACAAAACTCATGCATGGTTAAAAGCCAGGGAATAAAAATGGGTCTTAGGACGAGACTTAAAACACTCCACCATGGGGGCAGTTCGGACGTGGAGGGGCAGGGCATCCCAAAGTCTGGGACCAACCGCAGAGAAAGCCCTGTCCCCCCTGGTTTTAAGTCTCGTCCTAGGTACCACGACTTTTCTTTATTTCCCACTCTGCAAAGTTCTGGTGGTATCCATCCTGGTATCAGGCCATGCGAGTGTGATCACAGGGCAGGCACAAGCTCTCTCCTGAAAGAAAGTCTCCTGGGACTGACACCATGACTCAGCTGGTGTCCAGGCTGCTGGCAGGTGTTGGTATTCAGGGATATCACACATAAAAGTACAATAAAGTCCCAGATCCTCCTATAGTCAGCTTACTGTGTCCTTAACGTATAGCTTCTCAGACTTTCAAATTCCACACAGTTCGGCCCAATTACACGTTAGACAGTGGACAGACATGGCTGCTTTGCATGCTGTTCTCATTTATCATCCTGAATAATCTTTTTAGTAAAACACTGAAGCTGTTGACTTCCCAAAAGAGGCTGAAATAAAGAAACCAGTTTAGCATAATCACCAGACCAGCAGCATCTTGCCCCAGTGCAGAGATGAAGTGATGCAGTAAACCACTGGGACTGCACTGGTGAGCAGAAGGAGCAGCCCTGCAGAATATTCTGCTTGTTCTGAGAGACAGTGTCACCATAACAGCTCTAACCAGCTCAGGCACCAAGATATCAGCCGCAGATCATTGAACCCAGCAGTGTAACCCCCGCCCCCCAACACCTCTGGTCCAATCAGCCGGCTGTTTCTCTCTCTGTTGTGAGAACAAACTGGTTTATAAACCCCAAACCCTGACATGTGCCATTGTTACAACATAGTTAACTACTCATTTGAGGTCGGTCAGAGTGTTTTTGCTCCTCTGTGTTTATACAGGAATTATATAAAAGTTACTGTCAGACTTTATAAACCACAAAATATAACATTCTCTGTGTGACAGTGATTAAAACGGTGATATTAGTACATTTACAGTGAGAAGAAGGGACAGGTTTCCCTCCAGTGCACACTGGTACGTTAATGCTTGGATTTGTTTTATAAAATCCATCATTGATGCTGCGTGTAAGAGAGATGAGATCTTCTTTCATCTCGCAGTATCACAGCCTCTGTAGTGCTCCATAGGCTTATTATGACTCCAGTGTAATGGTCAGGTCATGTCAGAATAAAGCTACGTGCAACATGTATGTAACAGCAGTTTAATGGCTCATTGAAGAAACTAAGGTTGCACTAGAAGAGCTCCAGCTGTTGTAGACAGTTAGCACAGTTAGCTAAAGCAGAGGAGAAGGTAAAAGCATTCATCAGCTTTGTACATGTACGAACTATTCACACTGTTTCTGGTGAGAGGACAAAGTGGTTTTTGAGTGGAGGGCGAGATGAAAGAGACTTTACACAGAAAAGCAGCTTTTTCTCTCACATCCTGATCGGGGACACATCAGGACACATTAGTGTTCACACTACAAGGATTTGTGGTCACACGTGTCCCAGACCAGCTCCCCATGTGGTTTGAGTGATCAGATCTCAGTGTGTGTTGGTGGTCGTTCACAGTTGTATTTATTGCTGTCTACTTGTGATCCAATCACTAGAGATGCATGAAACCAACTGACATGTGTGAACAGGGTCATGATGTCATAATGTGATGCAGTTGTCACTGACCAGCCACTTGGAGACATTTCAGTCAGGTGATCAAACAGTAACACCTTCCCTTTGTTTTGATCAAAGAGTCTGAGCAGAAAGTTTTTCAAAAGACCACATCACCTTGAGGATCGGGACAGTCACCTTTGGGTGTCACCAACACCGAGTTTTTTTCTCTGACCCTCTGATTAACCCTGATATTTGCTGCTGGGGGTTTGTCGAGTCAGATTGCTTGAGTAAACCCTTTCACAATTTCTCTGGATTTCCACTAATCCAGTGTGAACCCGGTATTACTTGTCCTCTCTCCTGTACCCCTGCCTGACCCCTCTGCTCCTGTCTGTCTGTCAGGAGGAAGAGTAAGCAGGCTCTCAGGGACTACAAGAAGGTCCAGATCCAACTGGAGAACCTGGAGACCAGCGTGAGGGACCGCTGCAAGAAAGAGTTCACAGGTAAATCAGAGTGTGAGCAGACAGAGCAGGAGGTTTGGGAGAGGAGAGCCAGAGACGGAAGAACAAAAAAGTTTGTTTGAGTTTGTGGAGGCCAGCAGATCCACTTTGTTTTCACACCGGCCCTGTGAAATGATCCAATTACATCACTCCTCCTGGATGAACTGTTCCTCACATGGCTGCTGCACAGGAGTTTAATTTTAGTCTGCCAGCACTGTCCAGTGTCAATATTTACCAGCTCCCACTTCCCAGTGCAGTTCCCAGCGTACACTTTGCATATATTAAATATCATATGCTGCAAAGGGCCTGCAGCTGCACCTTCTGACCTCTCACCCTTCTTCCTTCACCCCGGTGCAGACCTGATGACAGAGATGATGGACATGTCCAGTGACCTGGTGGGCTCAGGTATCCCCTTCCTTGACTATCGCCGGTATGCCGAGCGCATTTTCTTCCCTGGCCACCGGGAGTCCCCGCTGAGACGGGACCTGGACGTTCAGGAGTGTCGGCGACAGACGGTGGAGCAGGGCCTGGTGCAGCTGTCCAACCTGCTCAACAGTAAACTCTTCCTCACCAAGGTAGTCACCTTTAGTGTGAGGGCTACAGTGAATGGTTGTAGAGGACATTTCAGGAGGGGGCTCATTAAGCTTTTCTTTGTCTCTCAGTTCATTCACACTCTGGAGGGCCAGCGCACCTTCTCTCCCAGAGACCGAGCCTACGTGGCCTCCCTGCTGACCGTGGCTCTGCACGGCAAACTGGAGTATTTCACCGACATCCTCAAAACTCTGTTGAACGACCTGGTGGAGCAGTACGTGGCCAAGAACCCCAAACTGATGCTGCGGAGGTAAGAACAAGGAGAGCAGAGTGCTGTTGGAGATCCAAGCTGCTGTCAACAAGGTTTAGCAGTGCTACAACTGTGTGTGTGTGTCTGTGTCTGCAGGACTGAGACGGTGGTGGAGAAGCTGCTGACCAACTGGATGTCCATCTGCCTCTATGCTTTCCTGAGGGTGGGTCTACACATAAGACATCTGTTTATCGGTGGAAGGTTCTGGTCAGGTTCTGTCGTCGGCTGATGATCATAAGATAGATGTGATAACTAGATCCTGCCCCGTGTGGAGCAAAACTCACTGATGCACTAATGACTCTGCAGAGGTCTTAACTTAAATGAGCAATATTTAACATTATTACACATTACAAATACATGACCTGCTCACTGAAATATTGATCAGAAAAGTAACTGTAGCTGTTAAAAATCCAACATTTTAAATGTAGTGGAGCAGAAGTAGAAAGTAGCAGAAAATACCATGAAAATACCTCAGTACCATTAAATTATATTAAAGTACTGTGACTTGAGTGAATATACTTTTACTCTTTAAATACTGTAAATAAAACAACTGGATTTTTTAATTTATTGGTTCAGTGAATCCTGATCCGTGTGCTGAGAGTACACATCAGACTCGGCTACATGTTAGCTTGTTAGCTGTTAGCTTGTTGTCACTGCTGGACAAACTCTGTGTGACATTGATTCTAAATCAGCACAAACATCTTCTTCTTTTTTGTGCTTTATATGTTCTGAAAAAAAAGTTTCATATCGGTGCATGTTGTGTATCAGTTAAATGTCAGTATGTGCTGATGGACTCTAAAGATCAAACTACTGTCGTGTGAAGCACCAAACAGACGTCTGTTGCTCAGATGGTCAGATGCACAGAAAGGCCTCCAGCAGTGAACTGTGAGCTCCGGGGTTTCCTCAGGTTGAATTTGTAGAACAGCAACCTTCAAACTTTTCAGCCTCTTCAGCAATAAGTTGCGAGTGTCTGATTTTAAGGAGGTAACAGAATGTCCTTGTCATCTGAGCCCTTCATGCTCTCCCACAGAGTGTGTTAGGTCAGTACTAATTGACTTCTGTCTGTGTGTGTGTGTGGTTGTGGTGTGTGTGTGTGTGTGTGTGTGTGTGTGTGTGTGTGTGTGTGTGTGTGTGTGTGTGTGTGTGCAGGACTCA
>OOFC01029986.1:0-12828 GCA_900323345.1 Pseudochromis fuscus | reverse complement strand
GAGTCAGTTCTCTTTGAGATGATTTTCCCTCTTGTTTGCTTTCTGCCTCCATCTCTCCTGTCAGTCAGAGTCTCCTCAGATTGTGCTCCTCTGTGCAGGAGCCTTTCCTCAGGGTGATGTCGTCCACAGCCATCTCGCCGCTCCTGCCTCGCCCACGCTCCCCCTTCAGGATCACCTGAGAAACAGCAGCACATTGCACACTGAGGCACATCCACAGAGGAATCACCTGCTGCTTTATGATCAAAGAGGCTTATTCAACATGGACGTCTATTATTTAAAATTGTATAAAAGTACTGTATAAGTGAACTTCTTTGATAGATTTCTCTTTGGTGATACTTACACTTTCCAGGCCTGTGCCCCATAATGTGATCTGGGTGTGCCTCCAGCCGTTTCCACCCGTTCTGCCCCACACTGCTGGACTGTACTGCTTTTCCTTCTTCACAAACACTTGAAGCATCCCCACGTGGTGACCTGCCAGCTTGTGCCGGAACGACAGGCACAGATTGCCGTCATTCCAGGGAGGGGTGAGCGGGAGGACCAGCCGAGCCCCTCGTCCCGTCCTCTTGTTTCCTGCCTCGGGAATGGTGAGGTACCGTCCACCTGCGGCGGCAAGTAATGAACATGACTGTCAGTTAGTGGAAAGACAAATAAAAGCAAAATATAGGAATAGACCTGATTCCATTCTGTATCCTGCAACCCCCAAAATATGGTACTCTGTCCTTAAAAAGCACTTAGCAGCAGCAGTCAGATCAAACTTTATCTATACAGTGGACTTTTCATACAACAAAATTTTAATTCATTCACCATAATTACACATATTCACCCACCTCGACACCACCCCCAACACACACACACGCACACCCACAACACGCACACTAAAAGCATCGGTACATGTCTATGTGACTTAGCTCTACTCCTCTACATGTAATACTATTCATCATGTGTACTCACCAATCAGTACACAGTGTGTGTAATTTATATATTATCTTAACCTGCTTCACTTGAATTGAAACAAGTTGAATGAAACACATTTGAAATAAATAAATTTAAAGGGGACCAAACTAAAAACATAAAAAAAATATTCACTCTAAATTATTAACAGGGGTCAATACATACAACCAACAAACCAACTAAATAAACCAACAATAACTTTTTTTCTCACTTACCCACTGAGCCGTGATGACAGCTTTGGTTGTTTTTACAAGGGTTTGGGGTGTATGTGTATTTTTACTGCTACAGAAAGTGGTTTCACAGAGTTTCACTTGTGTTTGTGCAGCACTGAATAATAACATTTAAAATATTGAACAGCAGCCTGGCTCTCCATGTTTTCCAGAAACAATGTTTTGGTTTACCTGGGATAATTCACAGACCTCACTACCAACAGAGTTTGACACTGGAACTACTTTCTGCATCAGACACAGTTCACAAGCAAACTGTTGACACCGAGGTCTGTGGATTGTTTCTGGAGACTGAAAAAAAAAGAAACAAAAAAAAACAAAAAAAACAAAACCTACAGGTAAGTGAGAAGATGCTTTTTTGCAACATGGGTGAACTAGTCCTTTGAAGAACAGACTTCATATAAATAGAGAATTGATAAATCCACTTGACCCATTTATGTTTCTTCCTCTCAAATGTAGCCAGTTGCCAGAGGCAAATAGATATTTCCTTGTTAATTCATACATTAGTTAGTAACAGTAGAGCTATAGTTTTAAAAAATTTAAAGGTGAAAGAGCTTCTGGGTAATATCAGATTACTGCTGATGTATTTTGCTTATCTAGCAGATCCATGTATGGCTGCTGTTAGCCACAGGGGGGGCAATAAGTATCTGTAGGACAGAGAAGCTTTTTGCATAAGCTATGAGCCCCCCCCTTCTAAATCTGTGCCAATCCTCTAAACGGCGTGAGGGTTTGCCTGTGGGAGTCTATCATCGCAGTTAAAGTGATGAACATTAAATAATTACATGCTTCACATCACACTAAATATGTAGTAAAAACACATATGGGTGGATACACACACATTATTCAAATGTTCTGATTAAACACAACATAAATAGGCTGTGGAAAATTGCCTTTTAACTTGAACAATTTTAACATAGTTTGTGATTTAATGTGAATTATATTCCAGAAAAAATCTTTGCGCTGATGAGGGAGCGCAGACTTGGCTGAAACCAGGCCTCAGTCTGAGTGTCTGGAAACACACTAATAACTGCGAGGCCTGGCCAGCTGGCAGCAGGAGCCAGATGTAGTTATTGTCAGTCAAACAGTGCCAGTACACTGCGCTGTTTAGACTTCACTCAGCTTCTACTCAGGCCTCTCAGCATAATTCACCACGTCGTCTCCCCGTCTGAACCCGAAGAAAAACAGTGTCGTATTCCCATTTAATGTGAGCCACAGGTATCAGTGACGGGTTGCATAATCCACTTCTCATTTGCATCGCTTTGTAGAGCAAAGCACTAATCTCCAGAAAAGACAAACTACTTCCCTTAAGTAATTTTCGTCTTGACCTGTAATTGAGTAGAACAAAACGGAGCTGCTTAGGTTGTCTGCGTGTGTGTTTGCATGCGAGTGTGTGTCAGCGAAGGAGCGCGGCTCGTCTAATTTCTGTTTACTGAAGACAATACAAACAGTTTTTCCTCATTAAAAGTGTGCGAGCATGAAGAATTGAACCCTGTCCTTCAATTACCTGACGGATCAGGCGTTGTCTCCCAGTGCAGGTCTCCGTCTTTGTCCCTGATCCAACCACAAAGGCCATCATCAAAGGAGCAGCTCAGATACCCCGACTCTGAATAGAACAAAACACACATTTCAGAAGAGCTGGAGTGTGCACACACACACGTACAAGGTTTCAATCTGTTCCCTGTAATGCTTCACAGGAGCCTTGCTGTGCGTCTCCAGCTTCGCCGGGAACAAGAGGAAGCTCCTTCTGATGAACATAATGCAATGAAAGTGTAAACATTTGCCATAATGTTGTAATCTCTGAAGAGCGCTGATGCATTGAGGGAAAATCAAGTGGAAATGGAGTTGTAGAAATGAATTTATCCCCCCAAAATTTCAATTTTTCATTTGAACTGCTGGAATTGCTGATACCAGTGTGTTTGTCAGTGACTGTGTAAACTTCTAGGCATATTGCCTATTGTATGCATGCCATATACCGTAATAAAATACATTATGGTTACAAAAGAGAGTCATAATATTCAATGACTGATGATTTCTTTCCTAGCGATGATGCCAAGACAATAACATTAAGGCAACGCGGGCAAAACAGTTGCCATATTATCCATGCACTGCTGTACAAATTGGTTCAAAGATAAGAATAACATCCATCATTTTGTCCCTGAAATAGGATTTCGAAAAACACTTTTCAGTTCATTTTCTGAGCCAATGAAAGTGGCGTCTGTCTTGACACAGTGTATCAAACGATGCGCTGTAAACCAAAATAAACACGTAACTAAATCATTAGGCAATTTAATCTGCGTGCCACTGACATCAATAAATCATTTTAAGGAAACATGACGGAAAAGCTCGTCTTTTCACAAAAGCTTATTGTTGGTGTAGGAAGTCTACATTAAGCTCTATGGAGCTTTTGAGTCGAGCACTCGTGTGCTTCCAAATGATCAATTAATCATTCAAGCAGTCAAGCAATCAAGCAAGCATAATGTGAAAAGTGGAAAAGTCTGGCAGTGCATTCTGGGCTGTGAGCCATTATTTAAACGGATACGGCCAGATGTCATGTGTCACCCCCTGGTGAATGCCCCATCAAAACACATCTGGCCACTATAATATTTTCACCTCGACAGCACCGCTGCAGGAGTTGATTGTCACTTTCATTTTGCCCATAGCAAATGTGGCTCGTCCGTCATCATTTGAGCCCCGCGAGCTGATTGTCTCTGTCAGATGTGTTGTGTTTACCTGGGTCATCCTTGGCTTCGTCTGCCGTGTTGCCGAGCTCAATGTCAAAGTCGGTGTCGAGGACGGTGTTGTGGCCGTGGTTCCGAGGGACTGAGGAGAGAGGTTTAGCAGGTTTAGATAAAGGATTAACCGAGGTATTATATTTGTTCACTGGCATCTGCTTGTGGCTATTGTGTGGCTTTGTTTCATTACTCAACAAGGACTTTACAAGGATGAATCAATGTCACGGTTTAGCACCTTCATACCGAGAGCTAAGCGAATACAATAACAGAGCACGGATGACTGGAGAGATCAGAATACCTGAGAAAACCTTTGGCAACACCACAAGTCAAATGTGAATTATAACCAGGAAAAAGGCCATAGTTCATCTGATGTAACATCCAGGCAAATGTTGCTGCTCCACAACCAGCAGCTTCAGTACATGCACACACGCACAGTGTGTACAGTAAACAGCCAGTCCTGAAATAGCCTCAATCCTTCTCCAATGGGGTCACACTGCTGAAAATACTATAGGTCAATTTTGCTTGTAAAGGTCCACTGTGTGCCAGATAAAAAAAATACATTTAAAAAAATGACTTCATCATTGATAAACCTCTGCAGTGAGATGATTATATTAGAATATATTACAATGATTGTTATTCTGATTTTGGCATAAATTTATAATAATGTCAGAAAAAGTGTCAATAAATGTAAAATAGAAATCTTTATTTCATGTATTGCATTTGCTGTCGAATTTAATGAGATGACTTATTAATAAAACTATCCTCAGCATCCCAGACGGGTTCTCACACTTGTGCTGTGAATGAAGTGTAACCTGCACTTTAACTGTCAAACCCCCAGAATCCCTAACATGCAGCCCCCTCCGGTCAGCACCGAAAAGGCCCATCCCCATGCTGGGTCACAGCCACCTGGCAGACTGCGATGTAGTCTGTCAGTCGAAGGAATCCAAGAGCATGGAGGTCACGCTCGCACCAGGCTCTCCAGCAATCCCAGGCATCCAGGTCTCTCTGTGTGTATCTGTGTTTGTGTGTCTGAGCTGTTAAGGAACCAGCCCCCCCTCCCCCATTGAAATCTTACATCCAGTCATAAAGTGGATATATATAAAAAGTAAATCCCCCATTAAGGCAGCAGTAATTTGAACGGTGTCACTGTGGCAAGTAAAAATAGCTGTTTGTGTTTGACTCTCTCATTTGAACAGGACAGGAATAATATTGTGTAATCACAGCATTTCTGACAATTAAACTTTGATTTTTTTTAAGGGGTAATTGGAGACACCACACATTTAGATATAAAACCAAACTCGTCTTACGAAAATTTCTTTCCCTATTCCAATGCAATCAAGATGAATGTAATTGTTTTCCACTGCTCTAAACAATAAAACTGTATTTGAAGGATGCAAAAGCTTTACTCAAACACTGTCCTGGTTACACCGTGTGATCCACAGACCTCATTGTTAAACAGTTTCATGTAACTTTTTGTTTTGTAGAAAGTGGTTCAACTAAAAACTTCTCACAGTAAGGTCAGTGGAGTTAAGAATAACTGGGACAGTGTTTTCTACTTTGAACGATATTAACAAAAGCCTAAACAAAAAAAAAAAACAAACCACAGAAAACTCAAAACTCCAGGACATGAAAGAGAAACTATCTGCAGAGTAGCTTTGTAATGTAAAAATAATCATTTGAACTATGTCGAAAAGTGTAATACTGACTGTTTTGACATTTCATCCTTGACCTTGAGTGTTTTATGCCATCCAAATATTTGGGAGGTCAATAAAAGCTACTGAAGTTAAAACTGCTATGTTCTGCCAAAAACACAGTTTCCCTTGACTTTTTAATGTTGGGAGATAAATACTGCCTGTTTCATCATTTTCTTTTTTTTTTTTTATAGATGTACTGTTGCTAAGTTTCCTTTTGTTGACATGATGTTACACCATCACACTGAAAGCCGTGCACCTCTTTAAAAGGCGGGCTTGGAAAAACAGCCACGCTAATGTAAATTCATTTATGACACAACAGAGAAAGTGTTGAAAGGGGTTTGTTGGTCTCAGAGGTCTGAGTGTCTCCTGCAGAGAGCATATCCTCCTTTAAACAGACATATATACTAACAAACTGAAAAATATGTTGATTTGCTTTCTTGCTGATTGAGATGAGAAGATTGATACCACTCTCATCTCTATGCCTACAGCACAGAGTTAGAACTGGCTTAGCATAAAGACTAGAAGCAGGACGGGGAAAAATAGCCCTCAAATTAAAACAAAATCTGAAAACTAGCATCTCACAAGCTGACTAATTGGCAGCATGTCTTTAGTCCTTACACAAACAGAGACCTGTTACGTAGTGTAATGGTTATTTGGCTGGAAACAGACTCCTTGGAGTTTCGCCCGGCAAAATGCAGAGATGTTGCACAGAATAAGAGCTGAAAACTGCATCCAACTAAAGCATCATTTTTACTTTTCTGCTGTGACACACTGTGGTGTTAGGTTAAAACGTAGCGGTGCTGGGAAACATAGTTGTATTGTGTCTGTTTGGGTCTGGTCTTCACACATGTGAAGGAGGCGTTGATCTATTCACGTGATTCCTGTCAAGAAATCAAAGCTTATTTAACCCACCCAACAAGGAAAAGTTACAAAGTTTCACTGGACTGATGCTATTTTTGACTTTTTGACTGAAACATAGAGAAGGAAACAACAAAACTCTGAACTAACTACACTAGACACCTGCATTTGGCGCGCAGCTGAGATGTTCTTCACGCCATGGGGCTCTTATTCATTTTTAGTCCTATTTCCGTCTAATTATTTGAATAATCGCTCAGTGGTGTCTCCTCCCTCCCTCTCTCGTCTTATTCAAACCATCTTCAGGAAGCACTGATTTCTAGAAACTGCTCTGCCGTGGTGCGAGCTATTAGATTGATGTCTCCCTCAAGCAGTGCAGACAGGTGTTAAAGTAATCCTCTTTCCTCTTTCCTTTTTCTAATTATGTGATGCCATCTGGCAAGGTGAGTAGGAACCACAGTATCTCACCTCTTATTTTGTACTTAGCTGTTGCATCTCACCAGACGTTTCTTTGAGAAAATATCTTAATTTTAGGGTTTTGGTAAACGCTACGTTTTGCTGTGCCTACAAGCAAACATAATACCTACAATGAAGGGAGCGACACCTCTGTCTTTGTTCAATTACAGTTTTTACAGCTATTTGTAATGTTGGTGTTGGTGCTCACCTTCTGTTGTTCTTTTCGAGATGGCTGTACATTATAACATAATGAGCGAATTAACTGAAGCTACATATGTTTTAGTGCTTCCTGTTTTATCTGTTTGTTGGATGCTGTGAGGATTTAGAGCAAACAAATGTCAAAGACAATATGAAGGATTAAGGATAAAACTGCAACTGCCAAGAAATCCCATGAAAAAAACAAAATATATAATATAAAATATAAAATAAAACATTATTTAATATCTGAATAAGGCCTTTTTCTATCATTGCTGTCAAATTATGCTCAAGTGGAAATTATTTGTTTTTTCTTTATAACACCGATATTATCGCAAGGCCTTGACCTTCAATGTGAAGTGTTTTTAGAGTCATTAAATATGATTGGATGCTATATAAAATACCATGAATTGAATTAAATTAAAATGCTTTCCAGCTTACTTACCCTGTGGTACTTTGTCATTTAAAAATTTATTTAAACACACAGGTGAGTGTCAAACACAAAACAACTCTATAAAACTGACATTGACGATTTTCGCAAACATTACTCAAAATGAAATAAAATCTCTTGTAAGGACTTTATCATTAACAAAAATATAACAAAAAATATGTTGTGTTTTCTCTCAAACCATGTTACTGTACCAGCAGATTGCTTAGGTTTTATAAGACTTAGCTTTAAAATATTCAAATTTGTTGGCAATAGCTGTAAATTTTATTTTTTTTAAGCTTAATCAGGCTTTGATCCACAAACAATACTTGTTAGATGGATCAATTCATTGTTGTTTATTATCTTTTCATTAGATTTACTGTAAACAAAATATATCATCGCTCCAGACTCATCCTGCAACTACTGAAATACAAAGTGTTTACCGGCAGACAAATCTGTTTAATCTATTACACAACTAAGTAAACACTGACTTCAGTTTTGAATTGAATATTTCAGGTTTAACAAGTTACGTGTGAGTTCATCTCATTAAGAAACAATTCATTATTTTGAAAAGGTGTCTGCACTTAAAACTGTGAGAAGAAAGCAGCAGATGATTTCACTGATTAAATCCTTTGCTGAAGTAAAAAAAAGAAGTAATCTCTGGCACCTCTCCTCATTCTGAATTCTTTTCTATTATTTGGTTTTGATCGCGAACGTCAAACTAAAACAAAGACCGATGATGCATTTTATATGTAATTGGTGTCAAAGATTTGTGCTTGGCAGAGAGCAGAGAGTCTGGCTGAGCACCAGTTTGTTTTTGTTAACTGAAGCCAAAAGCATAATTAGCCTACCTTGAGAGGAAAATATTCTTACTTTAGCTCCACAATTAGTGAGTCTAATTTGTTATTGTGTGAAAAATGGGCATTATGTCTTCACACGGTTTGTATTATGCTGCAATTTAAGGTTAGGTATCTCTGAATTTAAATATTTATCATCTTGAATTTCCATATGTGAGAGGTTTAAGCACCACAGTGGATGACACTGTAGCCCTGCCAAGTGTGCTTACAAAAATGACTTGCATTAATGTTCACTGCTCCAAGTGCTTTATATTTAACCTGATCTTGACAGTGACCTTTGGTTTGAACCACTTTCACCAGTGTGCAGTACGAACTCTCTTCAGATTTCTTGGCCATGTGGTTAAGTTGGCAGATAGAGTGTCCTCACTGTAAACCGACTGCTCTGTTAAAGTGCATCCATCTATTAATGTTGAATACAAAATATGATAACACACATCATCACTGTGGACTCTGTGGTGTGCCTCATGTCATGTTGTTTTGTTTGTCTATTTCATAATGGGTTTGGCTGCTTCCAAATGCCCTAATTTGTACATATGGTAAAAATGGTGAATGGAGTATATTTACATAGCACTTTCTTGACCTTCCATGGACACTTCGACAGGAGGAACTGGTGATCAAACCCATGACCTTATGATTCACAGGCTACCCGCTCTACCACCTGAGCCCCAACCGCCCCTTATATGTATGTTTTCCTTATAGCTAGATTGTTTTTTTAAATTGAAAAGAAAGAAATTTAATTTAATTTAAAAATTTAAAAATGAACCCTGTTAAACTTTTAACTCCAAGCGTAGCGCCGGCGCTACGCTTTGAACATGCGGCTTTGGATTACCGTAATTACGTCACAGTTTGCGCAATTGGAAATATTCCAATGGATACTGAGAGCTGAGAAGTTGCACTCTACAGTGAATATGGTGTTATTACGGTAATTTCACTAGCGCCTCTCCCACAAGCTGGCAAAATAGACGATTTATACTAAGTTGTAAGATGAAGCAAGAATATCAGAAAAACAGATTTTGAGTTTAGAGTTTTAGTGAATAAAAACACTGCAACTGCATGTGAATGTCAGATTTGAATTTGAAATCAAAATAAGCATAAAAAGTCCAGGTGGAAATTTGGAGGCTCAGGTGGTAACGGGTTAATACAGAGTACTGTACGAGTCGACTGAGCTGTTCAGGCTGCTCTAATAAATATAGCTGTATGAACGATGTGTAGTGTGAGAGACTCTGGAGTGTCCCTCAGATTAATGGAGTGTTTGAGCTCATTCTTTTTTTTTTTTTTTTTCCAGTCGTACGGCCTGCAGCTTTACCGCTCTGGTTGAGTCTCTCCACTCTTGTCAGCACTGTTTCCAGACACAGCAGCTGTAAACACTGACTGTACGCTGCCTGCCCTGCACCAAACAACAATCACTCAGAGACTGCAAGTAGCAGGTGAACACAGAGGAGCATTTGGCAGCTTAGGAGTCAGATATTTTCTTTTTGGATACAACAACACAACAGATGAGTGAACATTGGAGTCGTTGGCAAGATCGCACAAAAAAAGGCTCAAAATGAATGATGTTGAAGGCGACTGCTCACTAGCGACTTCATAATGTGAAACCAAATCCAAATGTTTTCTTCCACTTGTAATGTTTGTGTTTCTAGAGGTAAAACTCTTAAAACACGTGTGTGCATTTAAACTGCTGTGAAGTACAAAATTACAACAATGGTTTAAAGTCAGCTGTAGAAAATGAGGCAGAATCTTACTGTGGACATCTCCTCTCTGTTTGGTGACCTCCTTCTGGATGCTGTTGTCCACTGGTGTGACTGGTGGCAGCGGCAGGGGCTGTCTGGTGGGAGCCACTGGTTTTGGTGGTACGTAAGGTTTGCGTGTGGGCGTCGATGGCTTCCTGGTCGGGATGAAGGGCTTTCGAGTGGGAACTGACGGCTTGCGTGGAGGTGGGGTGACCCTCCTGGGAGGCAGCGGTGCTTTGGTCGTAGTCGTGGTTCTTGGAGTTGTGGTGGTTGGCGGAGATTTGGGGAAAAAGGGGAAGACTCTCTTTTGAGTCACCGGTGGGCGGACAGTGGTGGTCCTCCTCTGATCCAAGTCTGGGATGTGGTTGTGATGATTTGGAGGCAGTTTGCCTGGTCTCGGGGGGTCAATAACCACCTTAGGAATGGCTGAAATAATAAGAGAATGCAGATGGAGCACTGAAATATGAGCACTTAAGAGTAAATGAGGCAGAGAATTGCAAACTAACTGCGATGATTAGCCTGACTTTTGCGGAGGAGGCTTTATTTCATCTACTGAGACTTCTCCTGATATCCATTAACTAAATGTTAGCATCTTAAAACAAATTGGGTGTCTCAAATCTCAGTGAAGCACGAGCTCACAATGAAACCTATGAATTCACATTCTCTCAATAAGAGAGAGAGAAAGACGAACGGCTAAACCGCAAAGGCAGCACACGTCCAATTTCTGCTTTTGTAAAATCGATACTGCTTTCTGATAGTGCCGTCGTCTCTGTTCATATGGTCATCCTGATTAGTAATTCTTTGTGTACTCATAGCCAGAGGCCCTCGCAGCATCAAGCTAAGCTGCTCTGTGTGTGCTGAATGATTTCTGCACTTAAACAGGCTGCCGTGCCCCCGAGATCACCCTCACTGACGTCATTGTTTAACCTCCCTTTTATTTTTTTTTTGTCTCTCTGCACATTGTTCATGCCAGCAGCAGAGCACAGACAGACACTGGGGGTTGGGTGTTTTTTTGGGGGGTGGTGATGTGTTGGCGTGGTAAGGGTTTCACGAGTGAAGAATGAGAGTGGACAAAGGCAAGTGGTTTGAACTCTAGTTATTGCCTTCTTAGGTTGCAGGCTACTTTGATATGTGATACTCAGATAGGATATTGCAACTCGACTCCAGGAGCACTTGTGGCTCCCGCCCTTCGGGCAGGCGACAGGGTGAAGTATTTGCAAGAGACTCCCTCGCTGCTCTATAGACTGTTATGTTAGATGATTAAATAACTGTGGAGGATAAATGGCTTCTTGTCCAGCGAGCTGCTGTAAAAACTGCAGACGCACAGACTAATGAACTGTGTGTCAGCAAGCAGAAAAAGACAAACTACCAAGCAAAGAAATATTTCACTTTTGATGATGACTCCTCTTTTTGGCTGATTAAAATGGCCAGATGTCAAAATTGGAGTCACTCTGGGCACATGCGATAAGGGAGCGGGGTGAATTAAGGAATGACTGACAGCCGGTACAAAGAAAGGAATTTCACTTCCAGCAGCTCTGTGCTCGCAGGGCCATTCCTCCCTCTTTCTCGCTTTCCTACATTTTTTTAACGAAAACAAAAAAATTGAGGCCCCTGTTCCTCTTTGCAGAAGTGAGCATCAGGGCCGGGGTTTTGTTCTCGGTCCTTACGTTTACAGTCGTGGCCCATCCCCCTGTAGCCGTCTTTGCATTTGCACTTGTATGAGCCTGGCGTGTTGTAGCAGGTGGCGAAGCCGCTGCAGTGGCTCTGACCTAAAGAGCACTCATCCACATCTGAAAGATAATGGAAACACAACAACATTCAGCCAAAAGGGGTGCAAGTATAAAAAGCCTCAGACATAACAGCAGAATATCAAAGGCTAATTGCTGCACATTTGCACTTGAAGCAGGGCTCAAAGTTTATGTGAAAGCTTTTAAGTAAATTTTATGAATGCCAGAGAAAATCATTATGAAACTTGTTTGGTAAAAATGTCTCGGCTGTGATACAGAGCTGGAAGGTCTTTCAAGCATTTAGGAAGCAATAAATTCCTAAACAATGGCTGTTCAACTTCAGCTGCAGCTCTGTTCAAGATTTTAAAAAAGCAAAGATTGTAGATGTTTTGTAATTCAAAGTTTTAAAGTGAGTGAACATCATTAACATACAAGCCTCAGTCAAAGGAGTTCACGAGATGATGATTAAGCCATCAGATTAATCTTTGTGCATTTTGAACAATACTGGGGGGAGCACATCAACAGTGTGTGTGTCATTACTTTCACTTAGATGGAGACAGAAGTTTCTCACTGAAGGTTTAAGATGATAAAATACTAACTTGATGTAAAAGTTGAGGTAAAAGTAAATGCAGTATCAAATATTCAGTGTGAGTGTTTTCAGTCGTTCCCATGTTTTTCTGCAGATGTTATTTTTTCTCTGCATTTATTGCCACACCTTGACTCACCAGACCCCCTAATGGGTTATGGATTTAATGCAGTCAGTTTTCCCATAGCAAATGCAGTAATTCTGCTTTATGACAGCCTCAATCGACTTTTTTTTTTATTTGACTATTTTGATACATATTTGATTTATTCCAGGCACATTCCTATTCCCTAGTGTTTTATGAATGCAATATTAAACTGTAGCATTGAGCAGTGCTTGATACTGCTTTTTAAAAGGTACTTGCTGCCAATTTACCTATTTTTTTTTTTTTTAG
>OOFC01029985.1:0-11952 GCA_900323345.1 Pseudochromis fuscus | reverse complement strand
CTGGCTGTGCACAAGCTGCTGCTTCTTCTTCTTCTTCTTTCTTATTCTTCTTGATCTTGTTCTTCTACTACTAGTTCTTGATCTTCTTCTTGTTCTTGATCTTCTTCTCCTAGCTTCCTTTTGATCCTCCTCTTCTTGATCTTCTTAATCTTCTTCTCCTTCTTCTAGATCTTTGCTCTTCCTCTTGATCTTCCTCTTCTTCTTGATCTTCTTCCTCTTCTTGATTTTCTTAATCTTCTTCTTCTTCTTGATCTTCTTCTTGATCTTCCTCTTCTTGATCTTCTTCTTTATCTTCTTCTTCTTGATCTTCTTATTCTTCTCCTTCGTCTTCTTCGTGTTCTTCTTCCTCTTCTTGATCTTCTTCTAGATCTTCTCTCTTCCTCTTCTTCTTTCTCTTCTTGATCTTCTTGATTTTCTTAATCTTCTTCTTCTTGATCTTCTTCTTCTTAATCTTCTTCTTCTTCTTGTTTGTGGATTTAAGCTTCTGCAAACTTTTCAAACCCACACAATCAACACTGACTGGATCACTTCACACCAGTGGTTTGATTCTCCATTCGAGCCAAAACAAAAAGCTAAAACTGTTTCTCTACCTCAAGATTTAAGACATAACTCCTCAAACTGTTTTCTAAAACTTTTTGAATCAGTGCAGTGAATGTCTCAGCGTAGCCAGTTTTCCAACAGTGGCCTCAGATTAGATCCTGAACAGCTTTCGAGGTGGATTTAGTGACTTGCTGAAGGTTGCACTGATGGCACTCAGCCTATTGGTAATGTTCCCAACTCATATTCAAGGTTTATACACACTGGAACCTACTGGTTTTATCATTTAATCACTTGGCTTTCCTCTGAAATCTTCTTCAATTTTGGCGTGGATGATCATTTCCAGTACTTCACCGATACATGAGAACAAAACCTGTGACATGTCTTGTGTGAAACAAAATGTAAATCAATGGTGTTGATTTGGAAAACGATTAGTGAACAGTGAATTTAATGCAGTTTGTATTTAATGGACTAAAACTTTGAAAACAACCAGTAGTCCCATATATTGTCTGTCATTTATTGTATACACACACACATGCACACACACACACACAACTATACTTCATGAAGTAATGTGGATTGACTCACACAAACATAAAAACAGAGCAGAACCAGGAAAAGCCCTCAGTGCCAACCGCCGGTCCCTCGGTGGAGTTCACATTACTGCTGCTAAACCCGGTCCACTTTGTGTACACAAGGCATGAAGGAGTGTGTTAATCATGCCCTCTGACATGCACGCTCTCAGCCCTGCAAGCGTGGGGACATTTACTAAACCATCAATCCTCGCAGTGTGAGGTCGAAGTTTCATTTGGGAGAAGATAAACACGACATCGGGTCGGGTCAGCAAGTCGCTTACAAACACACACTCATATACAGTGCCATCCTCATCTTAAGCATTACACAATCTACACTTAGTCTCCCACACACACACACACTTGAGCCCGGTAAGCCGCCGTCAGCTGGATACTGTTAGAGTGTTACGCTGGGGGTGGGAGAGAAAAGGGAGGCAGGGGGAGGAATGCAATCTCAACACCTTCAGCTCCTGCCCTATTCACCTTGCATGTTATTCTGCAGGAATGCCATTAGCTCAGTGAGAAATGGTTGTGTCTGTGTGTGGGTCGGTTCGTCGACGCGAGTGTGCAGATGTCTGTGTGGTGTCTGCGTGGGAAGAGGGAAAAAAAGATAATAAAAAGCATTTTGTGAGTCTAAGTGTCCATAAACATCGATCTGAGTTTTGGGTTTTTTTCTTTTCTTTTGTGTGTGTGTGTGTGTGTGTCAAGTGAATGTTGGGCTTTAACCAGCACTTTAATGTTGTAGATTAAGTAGGCACTGGCTGTGTGCTGATTGAAACCAGACGCTTTTGCTCAGACTTCCTACACACACACACACACACACACACATGCCAGCACATTGTTTCAATGGACTCTTTTTTTCTTGAAAATGTGCTATGTCCGTTTAAGGAAAATGCATTTTGTTGTGCTTTTTGTCATCTCAGCATGTTTGGTATCTGACTTGAGACAACCTCTGCAACTCTCCTGTTTCATTTTCACTTTTTTTTTTTGACTTTGGTAACATTGCACATCATAAGAGAGTCCTTCAAAGTGCAGATGAAGTTGTCCTCTTATAGCCAAATCTTAGAGAGCTAAAACAGACCAAGCATTAACTAAAAAACAATACCCAAAATATTTAGTCCCCAGCAGCCCCCCGTGTACACTCATAAAGGCTGAAGTATGTTCAAATTATTGGCCGGGGTCTGATCTCATCTCAGATTTAGCGTGGTTTAATATTTCATTATATCCCCTCTGGCTTACAGGGCTTTGTCCCAACTGTGTTCTGCACTGGTCAGCACATGGCCCGCAAAACACAGACACATACAGACATGCACACACACTCCTGGCCTGCAGAGCCCAGTGAAAACAAAGCTGGGCTCTGCCAGTGTAAACACGGCCCATTGTTATGGGCACTCTTTCCCGCCTCGTATCTTCGCTCCCCGTGGCGGTCCAGGCCTCCGAGAGGTACGGCTCTGGCGCGGGTCCCGTCCGGTGGAGTTATATTAAGAATTGCGAGGGAATCATTTGCCCTGCGTTTATGTGACCATGTCATTATAATGCAGGCTGCAGAGTGTGATTTATGTGCTCGGTTTCGCTCCCTTGCGCTCCTCTTTCTCTCTTTTACTGCTTCAGTTTTAACTACTTGGCTCCTTAAGTGTGGTTTGTGGCCATTTACTTCGAGAGCTTTTAGCTTTTTGACAATTATTTTTAGAAGAGTCAATATGCTGCATTTTACTGACTTTAGCCCTAAAAACAAAGCCGTTAGAAAAACACGAGGGCTTTGGGTTGAAGCGTATGTGCCAGGTCGTGTAGCAGTGGACGCACTTATTTTTTTGTGTCAATTATACGTCCTGTGAAAAAAACGTGTGCGGGAGAATGTGCGTATGTCACGTTATGGCGTCTCTCAGCTGTGACCCTGGGCCACATATGCAGCCAATTAGAACCAATCAGAAGGCTGTAATCAGGGCGTGGCGTGGGGACGGTGGCAGCGTGGCAGCGAGGCGAGGGGGGGTGAGTTGTGAGACCCGTGATTAGTGTGTCAGACTGATGAGGAAGAACAGGGGGAGCTGCCAGGCCAAATCCCATTTCTGAATTTTGCTGTTTTTTTTTGTTTTACCTTCTAATGTGGGGGTCTGTGTTTATTTAGTTTGAGCCGACCAGACCTGGATCGAGTGGGTTTCAAATTCTTGGTTTTTTAACCTATTTAGCCGACAGATTGGTGCGGTTCGCCACGAGATGATGCAATTACACAAAGGTTTTTAAATGTAAGAATATATGTTTCTACAACTGGAGTCATACCTGATCTTCTGTGTAGCAGATGGAAACAAAGACCAGAAACTACTCCTGTGAGAAAGCCTTTGGGCTCATGGTGACTAGAAAAGTAAAGGCAGGAAGAAGAGTTAGTGGAGCTGTTTGAACTTTTTGAAGTTCTTTGAACCAACTTTGTTGATCGACTCTCAAATTTTGCACAGCGAGATAGCATCAAAAAGCTTTCTCGCACATGTGCGTCACTTTAAAACTCTCTCTGGTTAGTTGCCAGAAAATATGGTATGGACAGCAAGTACTGGAGTGTGACTTTTTCAAAGCTCTTTGTTAGTGAAGTTAATATGTTTTTCCTGCCTGTTCTGTGCAAAAAAATACTCTTCTTGACTTTAAATCCAGTTTGGTAAATGTGGGAATGATGGTCACTGATATCACAACTAGGGATGAGCTGGATACTCGGTTCAGACGAGTACTTGTTACGAATAATGCATTTTTGCCGAGGCCGAGGAGGGCACAAGTTTTTTTTATCACTATCCATATCCGACTTAAATGAAAATCCTCGTTGGCTAACTAACTGCTGTGATTGGCCAGTCACACACAGCGCACCCCCTTCCCTACACCGACATGCTGCAGCTAGGAGACACCCCTTTTCCATTGAACAGGTTACCGTGACTACACCAGGAGCTGGGGGTGCGACGGTGGAAACACAGTTAGCGATAGTAGAAGAGTACAGTCATGAAAATCCGCTTTTGGCTCTGGATCCCAGTGTAGACTTGTAAAACCAAGAACATCACTTGTATGCACACGATCAGCTCCTCCATTTAAGCATTAATACAGCGAGGGTGCGCTTCGCCGTCATATGCGACTAGGAAGGACATCGTGTTTTCTCAAAACTGAATAAATACAGCAAGTAGCGATGCAAAACTGCTTTGTTAATTCAATCATGTTGTAACTAGAATATCCGCTGAAAAAAAATATTTTTTTCATGGACTGATAGTAACAGGGTAACCGTAGTTTGTCAACAGCGGCGAGCTTGCTAGCAGCCGGTTGTTGTGAAGCAACAACTTGGCACCATTTCCACCTAAACCACGCCCACTTCCGGTTTAGGCCCCGCCCCTTCTGAGTACACATAGGGATACAGATCATGTGAATGGGTAAACCGATACGGATAGTGCTGTACTCGCTCATCCCTAATCACAACTACATCAAATACTTTCAGGATCATCCTTTCATCATCTTCTGGCATCAAATCCAAATGAGAGATTTTAGAGATTTGAGTCAATATTGGCTGAATAAATTAATACAGCTTGAGTTTTCATGTTTAAAGTGGAAAACTTTGTCCAAAATCAGCAGCCTTGAGGTCACTTTTTTCATTGTGTTCGTGCTGAAACAGAACTTTCCCGCAATTAAATTGAGAAATGAGTGAGTGAGTTTGCTTCTTTTGAAAAGTTAATCCTTATTAACTTTAACGATTCACTTTCAACTCGCTGCAAATCAAAGCGTGTTACCATCTTTCCAGCATGTGGCCTTTGTGCATTTTCTTTCTTTTTTTGTGCAAATCATATCAAGCTAAATATGACTAAACGACCAAGCTGCAGGTGCACTTAGATTTATGAGATCGCTGTTGAGCTTGAAACTGTAACATCCCTCCACCAACGTTTCCTTTCAGCTTGTATTGTCAACTAACTAATAAAGTCAGAAAAATGTCATAAAAATGTATTAATAGGACTTCTTAGTAAAAACTTGTAAATGTCAGTAGTTAAATGCGCCTGCACAATCTTTTCATCACTGCTCACAATTGGAAAAATCTTGTAATGTGTCCAGGTCATAAGTGGTATCCAGTGAAGGGGGGGTGGGCTTAGTGTGGTCTGCTCCGCTCCTTCCTGCGCTTTGATTGGCTCTTGGACCACGGCCAAAATACATCTCTGGAAATTTGATCAGTGTGTTTATTCATTGGCTTTTAAACAAATGGTTCATTTTTACCCCAAATCACATGTCACAGTTTTACCGTTAGTACCACTGATGTCAGCAGAAGCAGCAGCAGATATTTCCTCGTTGCCTGTTTGTTTGTCCCGAGCTATGAATGACGGACAGCTGGACGGTCATCTGCTGAGCTCTAAACCGCCAGCACCACCACCACCACCACCGCTGCAGACAAACACAGTGACCGGAGCGTGGCCCAGCCTCCCAAACCACATGTGAGCGGGCAGGAATGTATAGCCCACTGCACTGTGGGTTGGTTTGTGTCTGGGGGGAAAGAGTGCAGACTCCCTGACTCACAGGACACTGTTAGGTTGGGGGCTGTGGAGAGGATGGGGAGGCGGGGGCAGCTGAAGTTTTGGGAATCGGCGTGCAAGGTCAGGAGGAGTGTGTGAATCATGGCTGCGGTGGTGTCTACAGCTGCTTTATTCAGAGCTCCTCAATCTGCCGTCCAAGTGTTTTTGCTTTCGCTTTGGGCTTAGTGAGACACATGAGACAATAACACGACTCCTGATCTCCATTAACTGAGCATGTGGATGCAGTGACTTGTTTTGAATCACTTCTTACGTTTCACTTTTATAGACTTGCTTTTATGTGATTGCCTGTTTTTTTTACCCCTCGGTCTCAGCCTGTGTAGTTATTGTGTTGTCTGGGTTCCTGTTCATGTTGTTTTGCATTTTTGTTGCTTATTTATTGCTTTGCTTGTTGTTTTCCTCTCAACCTTTGTTAAGCACTTTGTAAACTTTGGGCTATATAAATAAAGTTATTATTATATTATTATGAACTGCTTCAGATATAAAATACAAGAAGGAAGAGAAGAAGAAGAAGAATGATCTGGTGTTGAATAAAAACTCATAATTAAGTAGATATTAGGCTTTAGATTTAGAGTTTGGAGTCTCCAGTGGTGCTGTTCTTAGGTTCAAAGGTCAGTCCCGCCTCCTCACTCCTCCCTTCATATCCAAATATGGTCACTTCCGGCCCCAAACAACCAAAATGGCGACATCGAATGCCAGCCTCTTTGCTTCAAATGCTTCATCCATTCTCTATACAGTCTATGGGTAATAGTTGTGGGAAATGCCACCTTACATTCATTTATAGACTACACAAATTTAATCTGCGGAAATTTTGATAATTGAATAAACACTTAAATTTTTCAGTGGCGATGCTAAAAAGTGTGTAATATGTCCGTAAAGCAACAAAAACTCAGCTTATTTTATTAGTCACAGATATTGAAAACATATTCAGAGTTCCTGCACGTTTGAAATACTTCAATACTTTTCCCAGACCCTAATTTCTAGACTTCTCGTTAAAAAAAAAATCAAATAATTTGTGATGTTTGAGTAAATAGATGTGTATCATGTAAATAAATTATGGAATTAATCATTTATTTTCATTATTCTTAAAACATGAATACTTTTCCAGATACTAGTTTCCATTTTTTTCTTTTCCAGACCTGGATATTCATAAAATCAATTTCCATATTTTTCCATATTTGCGTAGGAACCTTGCATATTACACATAGATTTTAATTCAACTAGAATTTTAAAATGGCTTGAGAGTGCAGCTTGTAATTTGCATTTGCAAACCAATACGTCTACAGCCGACAACAGTCCATATACTGGTCAAACTCTCTGCAGACTGTACATTTCCTCCTCAAATGATACATTTTCTAATTAAACTGTCATTTTTTTTCTTTCATTTCCTCACCCCCAAACTTCCCTCCTTTGCTCCTTTCCTTGTTCTTTGAAGTTCCAAAGAAGTTACTCCAGGAGCAGGGCCCCAGACCACCGGCGTACCACCCACCGCCCAGCGCCCATGACCCCAACATAGTGGGAGACAGCCCTCCGGAGGGGAGCTCAGTCAAAAGCCCCGACACTGTTCCAGGTGAGAAACATGACAAACACATACACACTCTCACACACACAGACACACACTCACAGCCTCCCACAGAGGGAGAGCGAGCCGTTAACACTAAACAGCCTCAAGGCCCCCCAGGCATCAAGAGAAACAGTAATTCAGGTCTTAACTCGGGGTATAGATATATATATGTATATTAAAGGTCACACGAGTTCAACTGTTTCCATGTGTATCCTCTCAGAGCCATCAGTTTGGAGCATTTATGGCCACTGGTCTTAAAAATATACAGCTTTCCAGGAGCCCAGTGAATGCACGATATCTAACCACCGTCTACATCAGACTCCCAGAGAGAAAACGAAGAACAATGAAATGAAAGAATGGAAAAGAGGAGACGCCAGCGAGGAAGGAAACTCTTAACAAAGCTTTATTCATGAAGGACGGTGGCCTGCGTCCAGCACACTAATTACTCCGCTCAGCTACCGGCACTGCTCCGATTAGGAGGCGAGACGAGCGAACGAGCGAGGAGTTAAGAGGGGGACGGGACAGAAGACGTGTCCTTCAGCGCTGACAGCCCCGAACGCATGAATGGCTTCACTTCCTCGCTTTAAACATAACACCTACACAACCTGTTTTCATCTCATGTGATGGCAGATGAAGGAGCATGAAGCAGGGATATGAAGGAAGATGCTTCGTTTCTCTCGGCTCAGTTTCACGCATGGAAACAGATTTGATCTTTGTGCTGGACCATGAAATAGTCCATAACAGACCCATAAAAAAACATAATAATTATTGAATGTGCCAGTGTAAATGCAGGCACACTAGTTACTGTTCATCGAGTTCATTCTTCTTCTTACTGATGCAGATGCCTACAGCGTTAAGAAAACCCCGGCAAAATATACATCACAACGTCCAACTTGGTCAGGATTGGTGTGTTTGGATTTTTAACCAGTTCCCAAAGGCTTGGACTTATTTTGATTGAATTGGTGTTTTGATATCGCCTATGGTTTGGATGCAGTTGCAGTTCATGTTTGATTTTGAAGCGAGTATGTGAGTGTGTATTGCAAGGAGCTCACCAGCAGCTGCATGTTTCTTATACAGCTCAGTATTAGGATCAGTTTTCTCAACATGTTTCCATTAAAAACCTTCAAAACCCTTATATAAAATAATAATAATCATAATTGTGCCCTTTACATTTACTGTTACCCTCTAAACTGTGGATTTCCTTCTTCTGGTTTCACTTAACATTCATACGCTCCCCGTGCACTCTGTGTAGTTATGAGCTTGTTACAGCAGTTCAATAAAACTACGTGATGCTTACAGCAAGTGAAATATTTCATTCAGTTGCCAAAGCTACATTTTAATTTCAGGCTGATTTATTGGATATCTTTGCAATGTTGGGGTCTTGTTGTGGATTCAAACACAGCTCGGCAGATCAGGCTCATTTTATAGAAATGGGCTCAACGTGAAAGGTCGAAATCAGAAATCAGAAGATTTCGACTTTCACTTTTTTTATACATAACTCATCTCATTTATCTCAAGACTTGTTGCTGTGGCTTTTCTTTCAGCACATTTTTTTTATTCCCTCAGCCATAATGATTGATATACCCATAATATAAAGTAGCTTATATTGGTCTGAGTGGGGCAGAGAGTTATTGTTACGATGACATGAAATTTCAAATAAAAATATGTAACTGGGTTAAAAAAAAACATAAAAACACAATTTCATACTTCACTGCTGCACCATTGTTAAGAAATAATTAAATTTTATTGATATTTAGCAAGATAACTACTAGTCAATCATTATTAATCAATTAAAGGACAATAGTCTCATAAATATATAACTATTTTTTCTATTTATTTTAGTTTTTTATTGTTATTAATATTTTTTACGATGAGTTTATTATTGCTGTGGTTATTACTATACTGTTATTATTTATTGCACATTCTTATTTTTCTTTCTTCCATTTTCAACTCTGCACATCAGTCATCACACACACATACACACACACACCCCATGCGCCCATATGTCTGTTGATCTGTCCTCTCGATGTTGTTTAAATGTCTGTTGTCTGTCACTTTATCCCTTTAATTCTGAGCATGTCGTTGGCGACAGGTCTGCACATGCGTTTTTTGGATTACCGTAATTCTGTCACAGTTTGCGCAATCGGAAAAACATCAACGGTTTCTCAGAGCTGAGATGTTGCGCTTTACAGTGAAAATGGTGTCATTACGGTAATTTCACCAGCGCCCTCTCAGAAGCCGGCAAAACAGCTGATTTACTACTACGTGTTGTAAGAGTGTGATAACAGTGATGATGCAGCAAGAGTAGCAGAAAAACACAAAAAACGGATTTTGATTTTAGAGTTTTAGTGAAGAAAAGCACTGCAACTGCACACAAATGTTAGATTTTGCATGTTAAATTTGAATTTGAAATCAAAATAAGCATAAAAAGTCCAGGTGGAAATTTTCAGGCTCAGGTGTTAAAGGGTTAATTGTCTTTTTGTGTGTAAATGTACCATTATTCACAATAAAAATATATGTGCATTCAAAAAAATAAATAGTTTTCTGGCTATTCTTACACTTGTGCGACAGGAAGATTGTGTTTGACTGTCAGCTGATGTGTTTTGCCGCAGCAGTGGGTCCAAGGTGGAAACATTTACCTCTGCAGTGAGCAATCCCAGTCTAAACTGCATTCATCAGATAAAGAGAGCCTGACACACCTCAAGGCAGCAATTAGAGGTCACTGGTGTGTGTGACACTCGACCAAAGTGTGCTTACCTTCACTGACAAAAAAAATCAAACATGTAAATATGACGCACTCAGATTTATTTGGAGTCTCTTGAGCTTAGCTTGTTTTTTCACTCAGGCGTTGCTCATTGATGGAGTTATATTAGTTACTATCTCCTCACTCTCTCTTGCATACACAGCACAAACCAGCAGGTAAATACCGACCGAGGTCTGTAGATGATAACAACCCAGAGGAGGAAGCGTCTATAAATAGAAGCTTTCTTTTTGGGAGGCTTAAGAAATGTTGCCAAACTTTTTCCATCTGGTTCTTAATGACCTGAGTCAGAATGAATCTGACAGAAGCGGATGTTGTGTTATCTTCTGAATCACACAGCTCCCTGTGAACATGTGTGCGTCGTATGCGTAATTCATCTTTTCAGCAGAAGTGTATCTCCTAAAATCTCCTGAAGAAAACCCACAGAGGGAGCGTAGATGACTCATTGTCCTGACTGATGATGATGTTACAATACCTCAGAGACAACACGCTTTACTGTAAATTACGCACAATCTGACTGTACATGTGGTTATGAGTTACTGGAGACTCACTCGTTGTTTGTGGGGCTGCAGTTTCTGATCTCACGGTGTATTCGTGTTTGTATTTAAACTATTTGCTGGGTAAGAGTTTGTTTCATGAATCTAAAGTTCCTGTTGTTTTTTCCCAGATAAGAAGAAGGTTAGAGAGACGAACCCCAACGAGGAGAAGTCTTCAGAAACCGAAAGAGGAGTCGAGCAAACTCCGCTGCGACCCCGAGGCATTAACCCCATCTTCAACTCCACCTCCAGCGCCAACATGGCTCTCATCAGCAACGCCCTGGCAGCGTACACTTACATAGCAGGTAGGACAGCATGTGCCATCACAGACACTCTGCACCTCAAGCCTTGTCCTGTGGGATCACTCACATTGGGATTTCAGTGCATGGCTACGTGTGCGCCACACATTTGTTTGGGTAAAATTCCCCTGTTTCCTTGTTCCTGGGAACTGAAAGCTGGGCCACAGGACTACAGATGCTAAACCCAGATAATGACTGCGCACACTGCAAACTGCCAGTTACCTGATCTATGCTGGAATAGTTTGTGCCTTTCCTGTTTTATTACCTCCTACTCTGTGACTATAAAATAAACAGTTTATACATAGTGAAATATGTAGCACATACAGTCAAATAAACATACAAGACATATGCTTTACATTGGCTGAGTGGGTTACTCAGCTTGCCCAACTTCTTTAAAACTTTTCCACATTTGTAATCTGCCATAATATTTTATGATTTATAGACTAGGGACATACTAGACTGTTAGAAATAATGTGTTGTATGAGCTTTTTAAGGAAATCCTGAATCTGTATTGATATGTTTGAACTCTATAATTGCTTGAGGGTCTATGGCACAAATGAAAACAAATGTACTGAGCCAGTTATATGGCTGAGTGATAATGTGCTGCTTGAAGACCAGCAAGACTTCCACAGTCTGAATGAGCTGTGAAGGTGTAGGAGGACATGTGTGCTTACAGTAAGCAAACCTGAAAAATGAGGTCTGATCTGTGCAAGAAGATCTGCAGAATGGACCAGTGGCTGCAAGGGAGGCTTCATAAGATCCTAACAAAGTCTCATGTGCATGGAGAAGATGCCACTTTGGTTCTTTCAGTGTTTAGGAAAAAGAGACTTGAGCTAGAGATGCATTTCTTAAGATGAGTGGAAGTGAAGGAGGAAATAGCAGGAGTTACTAAGACTGAGCCAGAGAGGTGAGTCACCTGAGTGGAGGTCTGCAGCCAATGAGCCATCAAGTGAAATATAGCTGGCTAAACAGGTCAGGGGCAAAATAAAAGAAACGCAGCATTAGTCAGAACAATCCAATTAAATGTCTGACATGTTTTCTGTGAGAAATCAACTAAATGTAACACTTCCTCCCTCATTTTCACCCCACAGACCACCCAGAGAGAGCCGCGCTATTCTTCGTCTGTGGTGTGTGTTTGGGCCTCTTCC
>OOFC01029980.1:1708-12025 GCA_900323345.1 Pseudochromis fuscus | reverse complement strand
TGGGGGGGGGGGGGTTGGTTTGGTTTGGTTTTTTCTGGAGGGAACTCATATGCATCACATCTATTGTTTATTGTACTATTGTTTCTTGTATTATTACACCTGCAACTTGTTTGAAATAAACAGCTTAAAGCAAAGTAAAGTAAAGTAAAGTAAAGTACGGTAATCTGTTATTAACCAGCTGTAGGCTACAGTAAAGCCAATCATTCAGGAGCAACCTACATTTTTCAGGTCAAACATAGTGAATGTTAAAGTATTCTGACCGTCCTTGTGTTTTAAACCTGTTCGACCCCACACTGGCTGAAAATGTACAACTGCAGCTTTCATGAAAACATGCGACTCCCAATAACTAATTTCATGAAGTCCACACTGATCCCTGAGGTTTTTCTACAGTACACCATATGACTGTAATAGCACTTCCAATCACAACATAAATGCACCAGTATGGTACCACTTTGGTTATTTAAAGCATGATGTTGACTGTGAGAGCTAGATTTAAAGTAGGTTTGTATGTAATTGTCATTTCAATTTAAAAAGCAAAAAACACATTCACTGTGTTTTGTCACTTCTGTCATGAAAATCAAATGTGAGCAGAGCTTCTTAGGCTCACAATCATGCAGATCCAACTGTGAAACTCTAAGGCCTCTTCCGTATTTCTTAAAGACACTTGAGCTCAAAATTCATTACTGCTGCTAATCCTGACAAACAATGGACTCGCAGCAGGATCTTCACTCAGAGCCAGTTTCATGCTGCTGGGCCGAGCCGAGGACTCTCGAGTGGTGTGCTATCATGTGGACTTTTTTTGCTGCTAAGCCTCTGCTAGATAGCTATCAGAACTGCACAGAATGAGCAGCAGTGATGGGTGGGCGCTTACCTCACTGGGATCCAGCTAATGCCATGGCTGAGATGTAAACTGTTTACTCAGCTGTTAGCTGCGATAGAACAGTTGTAGCTGAATTCATTAGCTGAACACAGTGAGGCTAATCCAGGGCACGCCAAATGATATACTGGGGGTAACAGTTTGTAATTAGTTTCCCCACAGAGGTCCATGATTACAAGGATTCACCATTGGACATTCCTATGTCAGCTTTTGCAAAAGCCAAAATGCCATACACACATGTTGCCTGTGTGTGTGGCCTGCTGAACTAAAAGGAGACTTGCTGAGTTGCGATTGTGGTTCATTTTTGTTTTAGGTCGACTTGGCTAAAGCATGACCTATTTTCCTAAATATTCAGTTAGGTGGATTTCATAGTTTACTAGTCCTTGCCTGTCTTCCTTGCAGGGGAACACCAAATACTGAGCATGACTGTGTTTGGATACAACAACCTCTACGTTCTGTTGTTGCAAAATTGGCAGCCACAATTCTGGATTTAGTTCTGACAAATTCTAGCACCTTATTATGAGACCAGGCATTTATCAGGTTGTGTGTATAATTCTGTTTATTCACATGCATGCATGTACACAATCATTGGTCTATGCAATGGTGCCCCAAGAGAATTTCACGCACTGCTGAAAATACTTGGCACCTTTGCTTCTGGGATCTGGCGGTCCATGGTTTTATGGTTTAACAAAGCCTTTGTCAAAATAAACGTGAAGCACAAGCCAGAGACTTCTTCGTATATCTGGGATTAAACAGAGGGCGCCTGGTCTCCCAAAACACTGAGGCTGGAACTCTGGTTAAATTTAGGAAGTAAACAAAGTACCTGCTTTTTTTAAGCAATGCATTGCATTGTTTTCTAAGGCTGGGCCATTATGTTCATTAATACGAAAACAATAATGGTCTAATATCTTGGATACCAGATGTAACAGAACTTCTTGCACATATTTTAGTCTGAATGGTCAACTTTATTCTAGCCTCAGCACTTTCCACTTCTTTATGTGAGATCTTTCTAGTAAAGCTTGTCTCCAAACAGAACTTTGTTAAAAAGGTGATAATCCAGTTGTTTGAAAGCCAAAAAACCCAGAGATATCACCCCATTTAAAAACACACAGTCCTTCAAGATGTCAGCTAATCCTGATAACGGCCTGCAGCTGGGCCCAAATGTATTACTTGGTGTTGGGAGCACCACAGTGGATCTGATCTGAATTTGCAGGGAGTCATTTCCTGCAGGGACTACGTAAACAGCCTCCGGCCAATGTGGTCAAGCCTTCAGTGACCACAAACATTCTTTATACCAACTCCCACACTGACCTCCAGTCAGATGGACACAAAAGGGAAATTTCTGGATATAAAAATGGAGACATAATAATATGCAACTGCCATGCCTTTCATTTGCAGGGCAGCTGGATCAAAGTTTTATGGGGGTTTATGCAGGGATAGTTGGCAGTGATGCCACAAAAGGAGGTAATAGATAGAAATATTTCTTTAAATAAGAGTGAGCTAACGGTCAAGGAATTCCTATTTAATGATGCTTTATCTGAGAAATGGGGTCGGGAGTGTCATGTGGTGAGAGACAACTACAATGCTTGGAATTTTTCATGCTGAGCATTTTTAGATTTGCAAAAGACACAGTGGATGGTAAAAATGATCAACATAAATATTCATCAGCACATAATGTTGATGCTTAATTCAGTGCAGAACAGCTTGCGTCTCTTGAAAATGTAGCTGTACAAATGACCTCTCTTTGACGACATACGTTGACATACTGTATATACTGAGTGTGCGTGTCCTTGCATTTGTGTCTGTTTACTCACGCAGAGCGTCCTTCTACGTCAAGCTTGGTGGGGATGATGCCCTTCTTGCTGAGAACAGAAGCCACCTTGTCCACCTCGCCACGTTCCACAGCCTTCATCAGCCGATCATCATATTTGTTCCAGTCTGTGTTCTGAGAAAGAAGATAGTAAACCATCAGACATACAAAACACTGCAAAGCAGTTCTTGTGAAAAAATTGACAGAAAAACATAATGGCAGTGTGTTTTTTCCTTTTCTACTACAATAATAGACCACAAGAACAGAAGTTAAACCACAGTGTGCCAAGAATGTGCTGTACTGCAGTTTGACTGAACCCCCGCCCCATCCCCATGAGTGATGGCTACAAAACATGGGAACAGAGTACTTAGAGCCTCTGAGAGCATTTTAAGTGGAGGGCTTTGGACTAGAGGTCAAGATAAATGTAACACATCCCCCAGCAAGTACATATTAACTGAGATTCAAACACAAACAATCCGTACCACACATACATCATTTTTGAAAGCATGTACAAGTAGCTTTGAGACAAAAAAAGAATCACCAAATGGATCCATCAATGGTAATTATGAGGCATGAGGACAAAATGAATAATTGTGTCACCAAATTAACACTTTCAGGTAAATCACCTCGTCCATGACATCTTAAGGACATCATAAGCAAAGAAAAATACAGGTAAATGTAAAAATAGCTTTTGGAGACAAAGTGAAATTACTGACAATGAATACCTACAAAGTGCATGGAGGTGCATTTCAGCCAGCGGCTCATCTTTGGTGAGTGGAGCTGGTCCTTGCACCGGGCTACTGAAAAGGTTGCCACTGTTCCGGTTTACAAAGGCACAAATGGAGAAAAACAAAACGTATAAAAAAAATCCCCTCGGTCTCTCAAGTGCACTCAGCCAGTGAGTGCAACGAAAACGGATGAGAAGACAGAGGGTTAGTCTCTACTGCAGTGGAAATCCTCTTGGTGAAGGCTCAGCCTCAGGAGTCTCCCTCACTTGAGGCAGAGAAGTTAATTTGGCAGGATTTTCTAAGCATTCCTTTGTTGCTCATGAGCTCTGCCTGCAAGTTCATCACTGCACAGCAGTTTGGTTGATGGTTAAAGGGAGTAGAAGGAGGAGTAAGAAAGGAGAAAGGAATGGAGGTGGAGAAGCAGTAGGGCCAGCCCTGCCAGCCCTGGGACCAGCCCTGGCCGGCAACTGCAACTCCTCCTCTGGGGGAAAGTCAGCTCAGCCTGGCTACCTCTTGCCTCCCCCGAGTGTTGTTCCCTCTATTTTCTCCTTTATCCTTAAACCTTCTTCTGAACTCAGCCTTCTTCTGTCTCGATGCCCTTCCTCTGGTTTTCTGGGCTGTTTTCTATCTGTAAAAGCTGAAAGCTACTTGCTGATCAAGTAGTCTCTAAAAGGTGTCTCTGTTTGCCTCCTCTCTCTTCTCTCTGTGGTCTCCAGCTTCTTCACCCCACCAAATGGCAAGGTCAGTCAGGCTCAGTGGGGTAAATATGTGAGCTCTCCCAGGTTTAAAATATCAACCCCTCCCTGGTAAACAGCAGCGGTGCAGACAGCCCTGCAGACTGGTTACCTCTTTATTTTTTGACCCTCCAACCTTTCTGTAGTGACTGATAGGAAGACAGGGGCTAAGAATACATTCTGGACATGCCTGCACCATGAGTAATGGCTTTAGTGTCTATCAGCACTGCCAGCATGAAACAAGGCCAGCCAAAAAGACCTTGCTTACATTGCTGCCCCCCCACTCCCCCATGCTCCCGGCTTACCTCCATCTGAAAATATTAATGTCAGAGGGGGATTATGGTTTGCACATTTGAGGTGGTCTTGGCACCGACCCTCAGAGGACACTACTGGGCCAAAAGCTGCTGTTAACCCATCCATCTGAAGAGGTTGGTGTGACTCCGGCACTCCCCTGACCCTTGCTGCATGGTAGCAAGGTTAGATGTCAGCCTTTTTACAACCAACTGTCTGAGACTGCAGCTCCACCAAAAACAAGAATTACTCTGCCTCTTCACCGGCACTGATACCCACATGGTTCACACTTCAAAAGCACAACTTTCACTTGTATTCAGTAAAATGTCACAGGGGGGAAAAAAACATGCAGAGACAGCAATCCAATGAAAAGAAGAGGTACGAGGGGACCTGTTTCATTTACACACTGCATCAGCTTCTTGTGGGCTCATGTTACTGCCTGCTGCCAGACTGGCGTTAACAGAGCAACGCTGATATCCACAAACATGCAAAAAGACCTCCTCCGCATGACATGTCATGTCATATGAAGAAGTAGGTGTCAACTTACGAAAGCTGCTCACCCTAGCATGGAGACAAAGGCGCCAAAATGGCACCTAGCCATTACATACATCAGTCACGTAAATATCTCACGTGGGTGCGCTGGTGTGTGTATTTGTTTGGGAATCTGTTTATGCACTAGTTAATAATAGGGTTGTTAGCAAGCAGGAGTTGCCACTGCAGCAGTCACTTGCTTTCAAGGAGAGCTGGTTCATACTGATGCAATCAAGTATGATACTAGGTTTGAAAATATAACTTGATGTTTTGAAGTGAGTTATGTGCACCAACATCACATCACATATTTGGTCTAAACTGTGTGTGGTGTGTAGTCGACAAAGACGTGTTTTATGGGTGGTATAACAATTTTCTTTACTCAGCAGTGAAACGATCTGTAATTTAATTACGCAGCTGTACTACATCAAGCAGGAAAGATGATTATAACACAAAATATCTAGTTACATGTCATGACGTCAATATGATGTCAATGTATCTCCTCGTTTGACTTTCATATACTGAAACTGGATACTGCTGAAATAATTACAGGAAATTCAAGCACATGAATATGTGTCTAGTTTATTGCAGGCATTAGCAATGTTTAATTTGAGGGGTGTGTAGGGTGAAAAAACCTTAGTGGAAAAATTATTGATATTTAATATATCTTGAAATTCTCTTTTTTATAAGCTACTGTTTTTGTCATTTCAAATTTACATTCAAAAAACCTACATTAGATGTTTTCAGTGCATTGTAAAACTGGACATATGATGTACATCTGGTTTTAACAGTCAATGGAAAAGTGGGATCAAATAGCAGGTCAGATTTAGATGACAGAGAGGCAAGACTAAATGTCTGCTGTTAGTGGGTTTTTCTAATTTGTATCAAACACAAAGTCCAGCCAAGAATGACATTCAAGTATTTTGGAGATTCCAGTATAAACCAAAGTCATGATAATGATGCCTGAAGAAAGGTTAAGGGCTCACCAGGTCATTACAAGTTATAATGAGTGGGATATGGATGTGTAAAACCACTGACATGGCAATACATCCAATCACTGTCCAGATATAAGTGAAAACCTGGCTGTGGTTAGGATTTATCTACTGGACATGACTGAATATCTGAAACAAATTTCATGGTGATGAAGTAGGATGAGTTTTAAAATGTATTTTAATATCCACCAGAGCAGTGGACCGACTGACTACACTGACTTGGGTATTTCTGCATCCAAACTGAGACTACAAAAAGAGGAAGAGCAAGTACAGTTTTTTAAAATGCAGAGACTAAAATAAAACAAAAAGGACACAAACAAGTTGGGAACAACCAGCTTCTTTCTGTAACACGTGTTTATACATAAATCTTCCTCCTCAGAAACAATATTCAATCCCAGTTACTTGCAAAGGAAACAAACACATTGCATAATGTTGCTATTTCAATATAATGACACAGGGGACATGCAGTAAAGGTCAGGCCTCTACCTGTCCACACATACTATTCTGGGTTTCTGGTAATGCTTCTCTTGTCCCCTTCACTAAAGATTTTCCATCACTTAAACATCACTACAGGTTGGTATTTTCCAGCACCTCAGTTTCCTGCCTCTCTCACCCTCTGGCCAGACTAACGGGTCTCTAATGTCCTCACATATGAAATCATCAGTAGGAAATATCTAACTGGTCATCTGATAACAGACTGAAGCAAAGACCATAACATGAAGCAATACGCCAATATGCTCGGTGACAGCCGTGTTCATCGCCAGTTACTGATGTGGTTTCACATGATACTAATGATGGGATCAGGATCATAAGGGACATTAAGACATGAACTATAATCCTTGGATATTTTGCAGGTGTCAGGAAGGGCAGACCTTTTGCAGTACTTTTTTCTCCATTTTGGTGTCATTGTCATCAATTAGGGAGAAAAAGATGGTAAAAAAAAACATATGACAGTGGGAAAAAAAACATACTTTCCCACTCGAGTTGTCTGAAATGCAGGTTCAGAGATCCACTTGTTTTGTGACTTCAGTGTAAAAGAACAAATAAGCCAACTTCTGCTTTTGTGTTCTGCAATCTGAAGCCAACACAAGACTTCAGAAAATTAGATTAAATTCATTCTGCTCTTAGTGTAAAATTCCTCCCACAGCAGATCAGCAAAAAACACTGTGGACCCTAAAACAGCAATTTTATACTTTGGAGAGTGACTTTTGAAAACAGCAACTTGATTTGACCTGAACAGCCGAAGCTTCATATTAGCTTTCAGGAGAATGTAATGCATTTTCCACAAAAGCAGGATTCTAAATTTCATGGCTCCGTCTCTTAAAACTTCTTAGAAATCATTTAATGGGTAGTGAGGACATGAACAGTGAATGCAGCTTTCTGTTACATTGTGCACAAGCTCATTTTATTAAGACATGCATGAAATACAAGCATTCTTAGAATAGCAATATAATATAGTTCTGTGTTGTGTGGATTCTCAGAACTGTACATGATAAAGTTGGCTTATATGATCTAATTAATTCATGATATAAATAATAATTTATAACATGTATGTACACATCTGTTAGCCTTTGTCAGCACAGCATTATAGTTTGTATTCAGGTATAAATAGAGGCTGTTTAAAAGGAGACAAATAAAGAATACAAATAGGACTTCAGCCATGTTCTACAAGGTTGAATTCAGGTACATTGATGCTTTCAGCTGAATGCTGAACGAGCTGAACAGGTACAAGGTTTACCTACATACACATGACCGTTGAATCTGTGTATATGAGGGGGGCGTAAATGATGCACCAAATTTCCAATCGCCAATCGACTCAACAGCTGTCGGGACACTTCTCTGTGAACTTCATGGTGGAACTAGAGTTAAGATCAGAAGAATCCATCTCATTGGATAAACAGAAACATCTGCTCTAAACTTCATGGCAATTAATCAGTTAGTTGTTTGTTGTTTCACAGTGGCAAACCAACCCACACCACCACAATACACCAACACTGCTCTCCCATGCTAGCATAAGCCATGTGCTAAAGTGATGTACTGTGACCTCCACAGCATGTCTTACAATGGAATTTGATTTGATAATATTCTACTTGTACAGCTTCTAGCGAAGATTACACTTTGTCTAATGAAGGGTTTATCTGAATTACTATGTTTACTCTGGACTTACTGTCTGGCTTGTTTGATAATTGGTGTGAAGTATTAAACATACAGATACCACAAAAACGAATTAACTGTAACAAGTTCAAACACACTGGAGGTGCCTCTGGAATAAAGCTCAATATCACTTTACACTTCATTCAAGCACAGCTTTGCTTCCAGGTTAATTATAGGGTCAGACAGGACACCACTCATCTGATTCTATTTCTGTTATTCATCTCCAGAGATACCGGTTTGTGACATTAAGATAGCTGTATACTGTGTGAATATCTAAGTGGCAATTTGATTTATCGGTGGCAGTAAAAAGCCAAACCTGTATCTACATCATGAGAACATTAAGAAGAAGCTCAAATACCAGAAGCTGTGCCACATAAATCTTTAAAAACTCTGTGAGTAACAGCTGCTACCCAACACCAGGAAGTAAACAAACAATGTACTGGGCTCTTTATCCATTAAGAAACTTTCTTGTTTTTGCATATAGAAAATATTCTGTGTTGGAAATAAACTAGAGTATTTCTCGCCATCAAATCATCACCTTCTAACAAGCAAAGATTTTCTGGCGCTTCTGGTTGCAGTAGAAATTTAACACCCTCTACTCACCCTAAAACACACGTCCCTCCATCTGTGACCATAGACCTGTGCATAAAGTGGTGAACTGCGCAACTGTCTGGGCATGTACAGTGTAACTGAAACCCCTCAGGGGCAGAGGCAGACAGGGAATATGTGAGATAAATAAATGTGGAGTGGAGAGGTGCAAAAGTGACAAGATACAGCATGCTTGCAGTCAATCTGTCAGAGTGTAACAGGTAAGTCAAAGCATCAGAGTGAAAGTTCCTGTTGGATCAGGCCAAGTGCCCAATGATGTTTCAGGCCAGGTGTCTGGAGGACAGAGGCACTCAGTTTTTGGTATGTACATAAAGCATTCGCGTAGCTGCTAAAGACAGGACCACTCTCCCTGGACTGGACTGTATGCAGAGAAACAGACAAACACACCCCCTGGTGGTGAACAGAAAAATAACAATTCACTAATCCTAAAGTGTGCTGGCCATTATTATTACAACAGTCACACTGCTATAAAATACTATGAAGCAGCATCGTCTATTTTATTCTATTTTATTCAAATAGACGATGCTAGGTCACAGTATCAGGTACAGAGTTAAATAAAATGCAGCATTTGATTACAAAAAATCTCTCTCTCTAAAATAGTGAAAACAAATTTACCTAAAGCACAAGAATGCACCTTTTGCCCAAAGACCACACCCTTAAATATTCCTCTTTTTGATATAATATCTACTTAATGCCAGACCACCAGATCACTAAGAAGAAAAATCATCTTAAGCTAATAACATCACAATGACTTGCGGAAACATTTTCTCGATTGAAATGATCACCTGTGCAGCCGACATGAATAAAGAAAGAAAAATACATCAACTAGGGATGAAGACAAGTTTCTAGGGCCCTTAATATTCACCAGGGTACCGTTATCGTTGTTGTGCAAATCTGCCCTCAAAAACTGATACAGTGTTATCAGTTGGTTTAATCATATTTTAATGCAGTCTGAGCCTGCTGAAAACAGGAGAAAACCCATGTGGTAAAGTGGATTACTGAGAGTTTCCTGGTGATCCTCTAAAGATATCCTCACTTGTGTTGCCCCTAGACCAGAAATGGAGACCTGTCCATCCAGCTGCTGGGTCACACCATTTTAGATGACTTGTGACCCAGAGGCCAAAGCTTTTCCGAGCTATTTTCCCCTACTTCCGAGATCTGCTGCCAGGGCAGGAGATCAGCTTTCCAGTTGCCCAAACCCCGTGAACTTTGCCCCTGCCAACTCCCCAGTGAAGACAATCTCCACAGGATTATGAAAAACAGGAAAGCCATAATATACTCTCTCTCTACGGCAGTCCTTAAAAGAGAATGCTGCCATTTATGAGTGAGAAGTAAAACTGATTCACTATCAGTTGCTGATAACTGAAATGCTGCTCACTGAATCTGGTCAAAACCTTTGTTCGAGTAAAGCCCTTCTTATCTCCAGTACCTTTATCCCTAATGGATTTAGAGGTTTATACTGTACCCCTAATGTGATTATCAGACCTCTAAACTTTATTGAGACATTTCTAAAAAGAATTATTTGATTTCAAAAGAGAGAAAATCTGTCCCTTTAAAAAAAAAAAAAAAAAAAAAAAAAAAAAAAAAAAAAAAA
>OOFC01029977.1:0-11547 GCA_900323345.1 Pseudochromis fuscus | reverse complement strand
AAACCGCCCGCCCCCTCGGACAATGTATATCTGCACTAAATGCCCCCCCCGTGACATGTTGTTCATTGCACTAAATCGCACTACCTCACTTTCTACATACCTCTAGCACCTTAACCAACTGCTGCTTGTCCACTGTCATACCTGTTATTCCATTTTTATATTATTGCACTATTTTGATATCTTTATTTAGATTTTATTTAGAATATATTTTTAAGCCTTTGTTTTGTTTGTCTGTATTACAAGGTGAGAGAGGACAGTAATTTCATCTATGCTGTATGTCCTGCATAATAGCATATTTGACAATAAAGAACTTTGAATCTTTGAATCTTGAATCTTGAATCTAACAAAGACCAGGTCGAATTGGCAGGTTGCATAAAATACAATTTTATTGTACCTCCCAGCAGGGCTCATTTTACAGGCCAAACCACAGGTCATCAAACAAAGGGAAGCCGAACAGGTACTGCCAACTAAAAGGGAGGAAAACTAATCTGCCTGTGGATAGTGGAGTAGCCAAGCAAAATTAAACAACAGAAAAGAACCACTTCTAACTAATAAAACACAAAAGGGCAGTACCTGATGGCTAAACTAAACAGAGTAAAAACAAACTTGAACAAAACAAAGTTAAACAAAAAAACTACTGCTTCTGCACTAGAAGACCTGATCCATGTAAAGTTACCGTTCAAAAGGTTGCCAAGGTTTTATACAAGTACTAATATGGCAAACAAAACTCCAAGCAAAGAGCCAGCAGAGTTCACAAAGGAGTGAAAATAGTCGCTATTTTACAGACATATCGTCCAACTAGCTGTATTCCCTCATTGCATTCCTTAACTTTCACCTCATAGTATCAACTTTTTAATCTTACTTTCGGCAGAAAGCAGAAAAAACATATTTTCCCTCAATATTGAACATATTTTGGTTGAAACACTGGTACATTTTCACCTCAACTTATTCCTGGTGGTAGTGTATTTTATATTTCACCATTATTCAGAAAAGTAACTGAACAAGGTTCATACATTTTTGCTCATAAATTGAAATTGTATGACTCCATAAATGGGGAGAGTAACTTGTTGCATTCCTTGGTACTTTGTTTCCACCTTTTAACAAGTCAAAGTCCTCCACACCCATTTCACATGAGTAGAAAAATAAGACATGACATTAACAACCAGCAGCAGCTTCAGTGGCTGCAGCCATCTCCCCTGAGGTCCTGACTTCAGCTGTGTGTCGAAGTCTGTTTCCTTCTTGTAAATGTATTTTTTCTTACCTTCACTTGAAAACTTCTCCCCTAACCAGTAAGGAAGGGTGTTACAGGAAGCACGACTGTAACTGGGGGGAGCACTAACTGAGGAGGCAACAGGTCGCAACCGACATGCACAGTTTTTACTGAACACAGGGAGCTGAGCTGATGCCCACCCATCTGTTATCTCCAGGTAAGACATCACTGTAACTGTTGAATTTGAAATTGCAATATTGCCTCTTATAGTACTCATTACTATATAGGAAGTGTGATGGTTCTGTACCATGATCCCAAGTGCTTTTCCTGTTTTTGGGGTCTTGAAGTTTTTACAGTGGTTTAAGATAAGATAAGATAAGATAAGACTTTATTGATCCCACTCATGGATTTGCTTACCATTGCACTTTTGTCATTAACCTGTATATTTAGTGTTAATGATTTTATTTAATTTTCATATTTTCCACTGCACTGTCATCCATCCACCTATTTGTTCATTTTTTATTTTATCACACTCATTATCATCATTCATCTTTGTTCATGTTTGTAATACTTTTCCTTGAATGGTGAACACATATTTGGTGAATAAAGCTGATTCTGATTTTGAATACCTTCAGTTTGGAACTTTACATGAAGGGGGTAAAACACTTCATGAATATTAAACTCTGATCTTTGAAAAAAGAAAGAGAAAAGAAACAATATGTAGAAAATAAGTGTTTTAGTATTTTTCTAATTTAGTATGTATAGTAAATAGTTTTTCAAAAGGATTATACTTTGTGATATTAAAACCGCTTCATTTGTTCATTGGCTGACAAGTAGGACAGACTTCAGTTTGTATTATAAATGTGTGGCAATGCAGCAGCATTGTGCACTTTTACTTTTCCACATGCTGCAATTCTGTCCATTCTCCAAATATAGCTGACGGGGAAACAATCCAAAATGTGACAAAAACATACAAAATATTTATTTCAGCTTAGATTAAAGTTCTAGTTCATACCAGTAGCCTGTCTCAGGGGGTATTCTGGTATTAAATGTTATTTTTTCCTTTAAAGCAGAGTCTACCTTGTTCTGAATTTTTTTATTACCATGTTTAGACACTATACCCTAAATTTAAACAAGTTAACTTAACTGCAATACATAATTTGTAAGAATATTATCTGTTATTTATTTGTCACTCACTCTTTGGCATTGCTGAGTATTGTTAAGCTTGCATTTGTGGTTGGTCTTTCTGTTTTCTTCCTCCTTTTTTCTATGTTCTGGTTGAACAGTTAGTAAGATAGCAGAACACACCTGCTCAAGCTTTAAACAGAAAGTCTTTCTTGCTCTTTGTGGCTTTAATTTCTACATTTTTTGGTGAGAATTTACCCTACAATATAACAGCCTTCCAATGTAGAGATGTGTATTTTATCTTTTTCTGGTTGTATAGTTTCAATGCACAGTACTAAAATTCTCATGATATACTTTTAGTGTTGCACCTCTGAAGATGCCTGGCTACAGCGATTTTTTCCTGTGCTTCTGTATTCTAGGTAGATCAATTTTTATACTGTTCAATTTTCTCATAAACATATAAATACTCACCTATTTGTTATCACATCATTATTATTATTAATTTTTCTCCTTGCATAATCTTCATGTCATATATCAGCAGGTTACACTTTCTGCAGCTCCAGGGCTTGGAGTGTAAAGATGCCGAGCAATATCAAAGGATTAGTGGGTTCCTGTCTGGTCATTCCTTGTAGTTTTGACTACTATCGGTATCCGCCTCAGAGACCTAATCGTGTTGTTTGGTACCAGTATGTAAGCAGAGGTTATCCTTTAGTTCATGACAACTGGTACCCAAACGATGTCATTAACATTTTCAAAGGAAGAACACAAGTTTTTACATATGGCAAGAGATGCGACCTAAAGATCGAACCAGTGACTTGGTCTCACCACAGACAGAAGATTTATCCCTGGGTAGATCCAGAGAACGTTGGGAGCAGGACTTACCCATTCTATGATACCACCGTAACAATTGATGTCGAAGGTTTGTTACAAGTTTCAACTTTACCAGCTGATTTATCAAGTTGCTGAATTAAATGCTGTAACTTCTTCATATTTCTTTGTAAAGGGACTGCAAAGGAACCCGATATAATGATCTTTGGAAACCAGGAGGTTGGACAGTCTGTTACAGTGCAGTGCTCTGTTTATCACACCTGCTCCGCAAAACCCCCGACTCTGAGTCTCAGCATCCCTCAGCAAAACGCACGTGTAACCAATGAGATCCTCAAGGATGGCATATCCAAAACGACCTTGACGACCACTTTGTTGATCCATAAAGACAGTCAACCTGTAAAGTGCACTGTCCGACACCCTGGCGGTCTCACTGCAGCAACCACTGTCCTCTTGAGAGCAAAATGTATGTAATGGATATGCAAGACTTAAACTCATTTTTATTCTTTAAAATTTTAACATTTACAATTTGTGTCTTAGGCTCCATTTCACCGTTGACTATCAGGTCAGAATTAGACGAATTTCTTGAGGGTCATGCAAGCAAAGTGATGTGCACTGCCTCGTACACATGTTCGAACAATATACCGACCCTCACATGGAACTATCGTAATATGCCCGCTTCCACTGACACTACCAAAGTAAGGGAGGCTAATTGGAGGACTGTTTCTACGCTGACATTCACACCATCATCTAATGACCATGGAAGATCTCTGACATGCAATGCAAGATTCACTGAGGGACAGATACAGGGAGTGAGCATCACCCTACGTGTAAAGAGTGAGTACAAATAAAAAAACAGTAATTACCTTCTTTTTACATCTAAATATTACTGCCCCATAGCTTTATATAATAGTCATATTCCAGGACTCTACCTGTTTTTACTGTACACAACCAATAATTTCTGCAATAAAATGCATGTTGATAAAAAGTAGATAATCATACATATCAACTTTTTGTTTCTTTGATGTAATAAAATATGATCATAGAAATAAACTACAGAGCAGTCTTGTTTGCAAGAAGTCAATCGTGTCAAATGAACTTATACTGATATATTTTGTTGCAAAATTGTACTTGGAGAGCTCTTATTCTGTTTAGTTTTCTGATATGTTTTGTGTGTTTTGAGACACAACCTTCCTGTTGTGGTTTCCTTTGTTGTGATCATAGACTGTATTTGTCTGTGGAAAAGGATGCAACAAGCAGGCATAAAAAAGGGGAAGTGCAAAAAAGTGCAATAGTCCTAATTGGCCACTAGATGCTGACCCCAAAAACTCCAATTCCTCCAGTTGACTTTAGTTCAAAAGTTACCATTTTCTACCATGAAAAACTCAGTCATATATATATATGTGTGAGTGTGTGTGTATGTATCTTTCCCAGGTCATTCTGATGTCAGCTCTTCTTATCAGTGATCTGGTGGTCCATCTGGAAAAAAATAAAATAAAAACATATTTAAGTAGGTTTTAGGCCTCAAAAAGAGGAATATTTGGGGCATGTTTAGTTCGTCCATTCTGTGTGCAGACTATAGACATGTAGGACCCCAAAAAGTGAATTTAGTAACATGCTCACTCTCGCGTTTTGTTTTTGTAGCATAACATCTTTAAGAATCCACTGCACCTTGTTTGGTTCACAGGTTGACACTGCTCCATTTTAAACTGAATGACTTATTCCAGATCTGTAACCTTGCTCTTTTTTTTGCAGGAAATATGCTGTCCCGGGGTTGGTCCTTCACCACTCCAAGCAGCATCACGGGGTTGAAAGGGTCATGTATCGTCATTCCTTGCAGCTTCACCTACATTAAGGACCAGCCTGCTGACCTTCGAGTTATATGGTACCTGTACCAGAGCAATGGATACCCAGCTGTGTTTAACCAAGGTGCAACAAATATCGTTCATGAGTTTCGTGGCATAACCAGCTTGATTGGCTCTGTGGCGGAGAAGAACTGTAGTCTTAAAATCCAGAGGTTGGAGATGTCGCACAACCAGGACCGACTCTACCCCTGGATAGACAAGAATCCCATTACTTCCTACCACACCATGGGCCACTCATTTTATGATAAAACCACTCAACTCATTGTTTCGGGTAAGTAGATTAATTCAACCTGAATTCCAAGAATACTTTTAAACAAGCAACTAAAGTAAGCTACAATCGGGACACCACACATCAGTACAATTACTCATTTAGTGTTTACTGGATTAGTATTTTATAGTGTGAAAAAAGGAAGCATATTTCTGGTGATTTCTTACTAATATCTTGAGGTAAATTAGAGTTCAAAATTTTAACCCATAAACAGTTAGGCCTTGTGGGAAATTGTATTCAAGAAGTAAAAATTCTGAATATTTAATTTGATTCTTTGTTTGATTTCTAAGACGAAGCACAGGAGCCACAGATCCTCGTTGATATCCCCAGGGTGGGAGAGCAGAGCAGAGTTTCCTGCAGCGTCCGCCATACATGTCGCTCTGCTCCCCCGACCCTAACCCTAAATGGTATACCTGGAACGGACACAATCATGGACACTCTGGTATCTGATTGGATTTGGGAAAGGAAAGTAGAGCGGACGTGGAGAGTAGAGGAAGACCACCAGAGTGTGAGGTGTACAGTCAGGTACCCGGGTGGTCAGACAGCCACAAGTGAGCACCTACTGAATGTTGAATGTAAGTACAACATCAGGTTCTATGTTATACACTTGAATTTCCATTTTAAAAAACAATGCTGCTTACCTTTAGAACTTCACAATCCCATGTCTTCTCAGGTCCATACAATGAAACCAAAATAACTGAACCACCGGGCGAGGAAACAGAGGGTGTGGCAAAGAGTGTCATTTGTTCTGTTACCTACAAGTGCAAGAAAAATACACCAACCATCATGTGGAACTTCAACCACATGCAGAGTTCAATTTACACCATAAAGATCTCCGGTGATGCATACAAAACTGTGTCAAATCTGACTTTTATTGGCGCTCTGGGTGATGATGGCAAAACTTTGACTTGCACTGCTCGGTTTGTTACTGGAGAGACCTCGGACTCTGCAGCTCTTCATATTAAAAGTGAGTTGTCGCACATAGTGGTCACTTAATATTTTAACACTTTAAGGTCAGGGGTTTTTCTAGCTTTTTTGGTGGAGGGTTAAATAAGTTATATTGACATCATACCTGTCTTTTAATTATGAAGACTGGCACGATCAAATGGAAACAGCATATAACATCTAATGCACGTCTCTGAAAAAAAGGTTTTAAGATGAGTTGTCTGATCATGTTAGAATTCAAAAAGGGGAACATGCAATACTATTTAAAACACCACGCATTTCCCACAGGAAATATTTACTACGCATGGAGACAATCAACTGAAAATGGGCAGAAATGAGAAGTGTAAGGCCACCTCCACTCTCACCTCCTTTCTCACACGGCTAGCGAACCGTGGCATGAAGTTGGTGTGAATGACGCTGGTAGATATCGGAAAGTTACTCATAATAGTTGCCAGAAACATCTGCCAACCAGCATCTAATGGGTGTGGGTACTGGGGCGTTTTAAAGCTAACCAACCATCTGACTCATCCTTCCGCTGTTCAGAGAAACCCTAACTCCTTAAATAAAGTGTTATAACTCATTTGTACAACCCGTAAAAACACTTTAGCTATAACATGTTGAGACTTTAGAGGTGTTGCCAAGATAACAGGCTGATGGCTGCAGTGTTTTTATTTATTATTATTTCTCAAAATGCAACACTGTTGTCTAATGATTAGTTAACATTTGAAAATGAATTAATTCTTAATTGCTTTCTGTTTTTTTGTAGAATATGAGAAACCAAAAGAAGAAGTAGATCCACATGAAAATGACAGTGGGTATAATTATTACTTCTTTCAAAACTCACCTCTTTGTTCACCTCTCACCATCTCATCACAAAAGGATAGATTTATATGGCTTTTTTTCCCCCTCTCTTCACAGCTTTCAGTGTTTTACCTGCTGACGTACCTTTCAGATTTACAGCCCTCACCCGCTCCTGTGTGGTGATTCCCTGCAGTTTCCAGGACAAAGAGGATGTCCCCATGACTCGTGGCATCTGGTCCAAAAAAAATGGGGGCATTATTTATCATAACGGTCAGAGCATGGTACTTGACCATTTTAAGGGCCGTACCAAATTATTAGGAGATCTGACTGAGGGAAGCTGTTCACTGGAGATTGATGACATCAAGCCCTTTGACAATGGGCCGTTCTGTTTCCACGCAGAGAAAGATGAGGACAAATACAGATTCAACAACAGCTGTGTATTTATTGTTATGAAAGGTCTGGAGTCATTACTAAAGATTTAGATGATTGAAATGTGTCAGGAAATGAGTGTTTGCTTTCTAAGCTTTCTGGTTTACATGTTCAGCTTCCCCAGAAGAGCCAGAGATGAGCCAGGTACCAACAGAGGTGGATGCTGGTTCCACTATAACTGTCTCCTGTTCTGTTAAACACACATGTCCATCGCATCATCCGGAGTTCTCATGGAGCGTCCCTAACATCACTAGTGAAATATCGAACCACAAAATGTCACGGGGGGTCTGGGAGACAAATTCCACCATCACTTTCATGGTTGCCGGAGGAGACGGCGTCAAAAGCCTGACCTGCACTGCCACCTTTTGGCGTGGCAAGCAACAAGCCAGCACCATCAACCTGAATGTGAAAGGTTAGAGCACAAACTTCATCCAGCCTGTAGATGTCCTCAAAGTATTCAATATACTCATTTTTTTTTTTTTTGCATGATTTTGTCAACCAGGAACACTGATGTACCAGATGAGAAGCTCTGCTCCGGTGGTTGCTCCAGTCTCACTCATAGTCCTTATCATCCTTGTCTTAGCTGCAGTTTTTGGAAGATTAATGTGGAAGAAAAGGTCATGTAAATATATGTCAAAACAAAATGTACCTATGTATTTGCAATATAAAAATCTGGTGATACCAGTACTTGTCATTTTGATAAAGTGCAGATTCATCAGTGTTACTTCATTTGTTTAACCAACAGGAAGCACACTGATGACTCTCTGAGGCCACCACCTCGCCCAGAGAAAAGGCATGTATTTATACCTAAATGTGCATAATGTTGTAATTCACTCAGGAACACTTGAGTCTGGGAAACAACTACTTCTAACAGATGGATACTGTATCAGGACTCTGCTCCTTTACAGTGTATTAAAAAGCTTTAAAGATACAGCTAGGAAATAAACAAATAAGATAAAATTTGGGTAAGATGATTTTTTATTAGTCCCACAACAGAGACATTTACAGTGTTGCAGTAACAGTGGCTGGCAAAAGTACAATACATTCATACAAAAACACTGAAATATTAAAAATAGAAATAATAACAATGAAATATGTATAATAATGCAGTATACAGTAAAAATAAAAAAAGCAGTCTATACAACATATCCACACTATTGCACATAGGAAAATATTGCACAGTTGTAATAACACCTCTTGCATGCTGTCTTGCATGAGCTGGTAGTCATTGTTAGTCATGGATGTTAGCTTTGCTCTTTTCTCCCACCACCTCCATCAATGATGCCACGAAAAAGGCCATACTTGCAAGAATATGTTTGGATGCTCGTAATCAGCTGAAAACCACACATCTGGAATTTAAGCCATTTATTATGGAGTTAATTGTGTATTTTCCACCAAAATACACAATATATTGACAAAGAAATACTGTGCTTTGAATACAGATACAGGAGGTCCATCTGGAGTCAGATCTCTCGGTAAGAACACTCAAGCAAATTTTCACGTCAAATATTCAGTTGAAATCCTGCATGTTTACAACTCTATCCTTTTCAGAAGAACAGTGGATGATCGAGTTGGATGGCAAAATGAACGACAACCCAGGTAGATGTTCTTCACTACTGTAGGATTAAGAAAGATTATTATTGTAATTGTAAGGTTGTTTATTTTTTTCATTTCATTTGAATTAAACTTTAGTGTCCCGGAGGAAATTTGTGCTAACTGAAACTGTATTAACAATAAACACAGTAATAAACACACAGGAGGTTTGCACTCGCCCTAAGAATTTAAATTGAATTCACCCCTACCCCATTAGGGTATAAAATAGAAGACAAGAGATCAGATTACTGTGATTGTTGAGCTATAGATGTAAGGACAACACTTGAAGCTGTTGCCCCTACAGGAGGCAGGAGTTTTTATTCACTGAATAAAATGTGTAGTGCATCTTTCAAAATCCTGCGTACATGTGTGACCACTGCTGTTTCATACGTGCTCTGAAGGTGATGGGTACTCTTTCTTCCCCATCACCTTCACTGCTGTTTTTATCATGCTTGTAATTTTAGCTGAACTGAGAGCGTACCATGATAGACCTTGATGCCAGGCCATATCTAATAATACTGTCCAGCACAGTATTGAAGAATATCAGCATGATCTCCACACCCACTCCAACCTCACTCTGTGGAGAAGGTGGGTTCTTTGAGCCAGCTTTGCACACAGAGAGTCCATGTGGTCACTCCATTTTAGATTATCTAATATAACACCCAGGTATTTGTAAGACTGTACTAGTAACAGACAATGAGGTTTGTAGCCATCACACCAGTTTTGAATGAAACAATGTGATCATGTTACACTGAGGGATGGGTACCGCTTGGCAGCTGGCTGGTGATGATTGTGTCTTTAGAGAAATTAATTCATGGTCATTTGACTCTGTGCTCGTTAGTGTACAGAGTAAACAAGATAAGTGAGCTCACACAACCTTTCAGTAGACCTGTACTGCAGTCACCTCTGAGAGGGAGCCATTGCGCTTTACCTGTTGAGTTATTTTACTTGTGTACAAGCAGGTGAGGTTGGAGTGTATTAAAAGCTGAGTTAAAATCTGCAAATAAAACACATGCAAAGGCTTTTGGATCTTCAAGGTGTTTGCTGCACCTTGTCCCAGCCTGTGTACCAACTGTAAGGGGGAAGTCATGTCGGTTTTAAGCTCAGCTTTTTAACTCACTGAAGCCCTTTAATTCTGATGGATGTTACAGCTACTAGTCTAAAATCATTATTGGGAGAAAGACATGATGCTTTTTCACCAAAGAAATTATTTTCCAGACAGCTGGCACATCGTGACTGTTCAGGGATTTTTGGAGGATAGGGCAACACTCTGCCAACAATTCAGATGAGCAGTTCTCTGTAAACTTTCCTGAAGATCCCCTGTACTGGGTGAGGTTTCATTTCCAGCCAATCAAGGGCCTGAGTGTTGGTAATGGTCTCTGTCTTTTCCTGAGTGAAGTCATGTGTCTCAAATCTAAGAAAAAAGTCACTGAGATTGGTGTCCGAGGGGTCATGTTGGGGATGTTTCTCATGCAGTTGCCTGTTATCAGTGGAGTTGAAGCTGTTTTCGAGGGAAGATTGATGCCTCTCTCTTATCCTCTTCAGAAGCTGGTTCAATTCCTTTTGTGCTGTAGCTCCCCCCCAAGCAATCTTTATTCCTGAAAGCCTGCTCCTTTTTGTTATTTCAACCTTCATAATGTGTGACTTGTTGTTATAAGAAAGTATATGGTGTCTTTTTTGGGATTTTTTTATTGTTATTATTAACACATAAGTTAATATAATCAGTCATTTTTGTTCCTCATCAAGTATCAAATTGTGAAAAATATTCCAGTCTGTGCTGAGGAAACTCTGAGTGTTTCACCGCCCTCATCTGTCCACTGCAGCACAGTCTTGTGTTGCAGGATTTCAGTCTTGTTTTGTAAGTGGGCATAAGGGGAGGGTGCTTTTAACATTCCTGTAATGTTTATCGGAAACATCTTGTTGCTAATATTTAACTGGTGGTATTGTTACAGGAAGTCATTCTGGAGCAGATTTTCAAGGTAACATTTTAACCTTCTGTTATATGATACATGCAGCAAATACAAGACATCAAGTGAAAAGATGACATTATTTTAATAAAGTGTTGATTTCCTTTGCAGACGCCAGGAGGCCCCTGCAAGCCTCAGTGCTGCCTATGTGTAAGTGTTTATCAGTGTTTCCTCCACTGTGTCACATGATCCTGCTGTAACAGAAACTGATGTTTTCCTCTTATAGTGACAACACCACCACCACCACCATCACCTGTGACTCTCATATCTCCAAACCACGCTTCCCATCGCCAAAGAAGTACGTGTTTAGTTTTTACCCCCAGCAGTTCCTATTCCCCTTTTAATTGTATATTAATTTTCTGCTGCTTTTTATTCAGTAACCGGCGATAACTTCATCCTGCCAGGCCTGTGGTTAGTAGTGATTTCCTTCAAGCCTCCAAACTGACTCGAGTTGCACACACACCCTCACACACACAATACACCATGACATGTACACATTTCAATGTTTATACCCCTATG
>OOFC01029967.1:0-12936 GCA_900323345.1 Pseudochromis fuscus | reverse complement strand
AGAAACTGGGCAAAGAAATAAAAATTTTAAAAAAAGCTCATTTAGGAACTTACGAACATTTTAATGTCCTCACTTTATCTGAAATGACAGTGCTTCAGCGCACATCACAGGCTCTAAAAGCCCTTCAAACAGCTTGAACTGTAATCCAATTATAGGCAGCAGTAGTCGCATCTTTATCAGCCAACATGCACATAAGATAAAATACGTTTGAACCCCAGACTTCTCAGTGAGGAGGCCTTTAATGGCTGAGCTACAGTGTATGCCAAACTTTACAGAAGATAAGATTAATAATCTAAACACCATAGAGCTGTGAGTTCAGGATAATGTAGTTAAAGACAGAACGTTGTATTAAATCACTCAATTTTGATTATCAACCTTGATAAGCGATTACAACAGCAACATCTTTGTCAACCAGGCTTTCATGTTGTGAGGTCACTGTGCTACACACTGACCCGACGTGTATTACAGCTAATCATCTCTGCACACGCTCTCACGTTCCCAAGAAACCTGATTAGTGAAACAACCTGCACTTGTATGAGCTGAATATTAAAACTCTCCATCAGCCCCTCACTGTGATGTTGTCATAGATATTTGGTTCAGCAAACTGCAGGCCAGTACCTGCCGTTGATGTGAGCCTTGTCCACCACGCTGGCCGGGCGGTATTGCTTTGCTATCACCTCAGGGGCGGGTGGAGGCTGAGTGACTGACAGCATCTTGTAAATAGCCTCCATCTGACTTGAGTCAGCAAAGTGAGCCGGCATGCCATTGTAGAGAGAGGGACGGGACACTGCAACAGGAAGTGGGAGTCAGAGGGTTACAGTAACATTTTCCAGGAAGACAAAATGTCGCAATGTCCAATAAATGGCACATGGTTCAGTTTGTACAGTAGCTCCTTAATGTCACAGTCTTGGCTGTCGGATCAAAACAAATCACGTTGAGAGTATTATAGACATGTATGATTAATTTTCTTTACTACAGGTCATTATCTCAGAGACAAAGATTGCTTTTTAAGACCCCTTTTTAAACATGATTGTTGCAAAAAAAAGCACATTTATGTGCTATTGATTGTATAAACATTTTCCAAGACAATCTGCTGCTTTGAAGACAGTGCAATCTTCCCAAGACCGCACTAACTTAAATTAAATCACAATCAATTAAATCTGTGTTTCTGGCCTTTTGCAGTAACTCTATAGAAAGTTAATTTTAGGCATGTAAAATTTTTGAGCCATCATTTGTGCCTGTAGTGTAAATAAAATGTGATGCGTGTACCCGAGGAAAGGGGCACCTCAGTCAGGTCGTAGATCTCCTGGGCCAAATCTTTATCTTTCTTCTTCTTCTTCTCCTCTACAGGCCGAAGGAGGGAGAGCTCCTCAGGGTGACGGATATCTGCAGAGATAGATGAGAGGAATTTAACTGACTTTATTATTATCATGCAAGAATCTGTCTCAGTTATAATACTGACAGAACTAAATATGTAGAGACATTGGCTAATAGTACATCCTGAGACAACAACAGTACAACATAGGTAATTTTAGGTGCATGTAGTTTTTGTTACCATAGATTTTTAGTATTCACTCTGACTCTGTGGCCTGACAGCAGCATGTCTAACTACAGATCACAAGGTAGTGTGTTTAAATCATATGGTGGTCAGTGTGTCTGTCATTTCATTTCTTTATGTTAATGAATGGATGCTTCTATAGAATTAAACATTTCACCTCGTAGCCTTCATCTGTAATTCCTGCCTTCTCCAAACATCAGAACAATGTAACAATGTAGTCCACTCTTCTTAGATGAGTGAACTACCTGCATCCATCCACCAGGTGTCCTCGTATTTCATTCTACTCCCAGTTACCTGTCTGCCACACCCACATCACCTGTTCTCAGTGTCCCAGTCTGCCCTGTGTGTACACCTGCTCTCCTCATCCACTCCTCTGCTGGATTGTTTGGTTTGCCTCAGCCCAAGCCATCAAACTAACTATAACCTGTGCACCTGTGTGTTTAATATGCTCTGATATGATTGCACCTTGTGGCCAAAGCTCCTCCATCCTCGATGACATCAGTACATACACATACGTAGTGACTGACCAAGCTAGGAATGGGGATGGCAAATTCAAATATATAAATAAATAATTCCTCCTACAAAATAATAAAACAAATAGTTATTAAGGCTGGTAAATCTAGACCTGAATATGATCTTATCACTGCAATCTCTTCAACCTGTTTACCCCAGGTTATCTATTCAGCTGCAATCAGTCGATTCTGTGGCCCAATGGCAGTACATCTCAGTCTAGCTCTAAAGGTTGTGTGAATAAATCATGTCAGTGTCAGTATGATTGTTTCTTTGTGAGAATCAGCACAATGTGCACAATGAATCAGCACACAAACAAAAGTAACCTGGTTATTTATACATTATTCTTACACAGTGATCTGAACAGATGTACTGCAGGATCCAAAAATAAGCAAGAGGCAGCAGGTCAGTGATATGATAGCCCTCTGTAGATTGTTCTTCAAAGGATTCATCTTTGTGGTGTCATCATTAGATGTATAACTACTATATAAAGTGTTTTCATCATTATCTGCTCTTGTTTGATGGAAGGTTCTGCAGCTGTAATGATGCTGTGATCCTCTGTGGTGCAACATTAACTCCTAACTCTGGGCCTAACTCTAGATCAGAAGCTTGTGTGATTACATCACATCACATCACATCAGTAGCTGCTTTTTCTATGAGCTTATCCCTATTTCATTTAACCAGCAAGTAAAGAGCATGTTAGTGTAAAAATACTTGGTAATTTAAACTCAGTGTGAATCATAGCAAAATTACTTGCAATTTTAAATATTTTTCTTTTTTGTTGTCTTCAAATAGGAAGTATTGCTGAGGGCTTCTCTTTTTTTAGAAGTCTTGCTTTTTGTTTTCATCCACAAAGTGATTTCACTGAGGTCTGTCCCTGTGCGTGTGTTCCTCCTCTTCATGTCTGAACAACCTGCTGCAGTGTAACTCTAAAACAAACCTTAGCTCTGTGAATCTGTATCTTTGCACGCTCTAAGCTACTCACTGACAGATTTCATTATTTCCCCTCTGCCTGCTGCTTTTCAAAACCTTTCCAGTCAGCTGTCACCTCCTGGGGATTTCTGGTGAGGAATTGAGACCAAGAAGTGCCAAAAATAAGGCTAAATTAAAGCATGAAGCAGATGGTGAAAGTGTTATGTTGTGGCAATGGTGTTTGTGTGTCGTTCCAACCCGCTACTCTGCAACAAATTAATGAGACACTTTTGCGCATCTCAATGGTTAGTTAAGGTGTAAACCGTTATATTAAACTGTGAGTAGAAGGAGCAAAGATGAGTTGACTTGAAAAGTTTCAGTCTGCTTATAAAGAATGGGAAAATGAAAGACAAACTCACTGAGCATCCTGCAGATGCCGATCACGGTCTGGAAGACAGGGCTGGAGAAGCAGGCCCGCAGCCTCAGGGTGATGCCATTGGGCAGACCTACTTTCAGGGGTTTATGCTGAGGCATGAACAGCAGCCGGGCATCGGCGTGGATGCCGTATTTCTCCAGGGTCCAGGCTGTCCGCAGCAGCCACCGCTGCTTCTGTTCCCACCACAGTGCGTGGTCCGACCAATCACGCTTAATTTCTTCAGAGGACAGACACAAAACATCTGTTACTAAAACATCCATTAACATCCATTAGTCACACAGACTGACGTGTGAAATGTGCAGTTGTCTTATTTAATCACAGAACGCATTAATATTTATAATGTTATTAGTGTTATCATTATTGGGGCTCTAGTGCGTCATCAAGATTTGGTCTCTGACCTGTTCAAAAACTCATCTTTAGATAAACTAAGCGATTTTAGTGCATAAGAAAGATTCTTGACTGTCTTCTGATTTTGAGTACAGATGTGCTCAGCTTTGGTTGAAACAGTAGTAGTACACAGTATTAAAATAAGCTGCATGATCAGAAAACAGAAAACCAGGAGCAAAATGATCTGCCACTCCCCAGTAGATTGTCCCTCCAAGAAGGAAGTGTTGTGGTATCATTAGATCTATAGTACATATAAATGTTTTGTCTCAATAATGTGCCTGAATGCACATGATGACATCCATGGTCAGTGTAGGTAGGACTGAACGATACAGTGAGCCTTCAATGGATTATTCTCAAAGAGTTTGGGTATGTGTGGTATAGACATCTTTGCAAATGTTGATAAGACCTGAGCTGATTTTTGTCCCTATTCAACTCCTGTATATGACTGTCTGCATCTATTGATGGTTGCAGTTGACTCTGTGGTGTGTGTCTGACTCCAGATTAGAAGGCTTTGAGTTCAAATCACGTCAGGGTCAGTGTCTGGGTTTTTCTAGAGCCAGTAGGTGTACAACTCATTCATTACAGTTTGGAGATTTTTTCACCCCAAGAATTGACCTCTGAATGAACTCCATAGCAAACTTAATGGACAAGTAAAAGAAAGATAAAGGTGCCAGTATTCAGTTTTAAATGCCCTATGCACAGTCTTTATGTAAGTTACACCAATATTTAATATTGCAAACTATCAGATCTTTGTCTTCTGCATTTTTAGATTGAAATTCAGAGGAGTGCACAGAGGAACATTTACAGTGTGTTACACTGGTGACTCTTTGTGACAAAATTTACATAAATATTGCATGACTTCTGTTGGTTTAATGAAAGAGTGTATCTTGAATGCCTTCGGCTTGCTTTCAGCAAATGATAAAGTCATCTAAGGATGTGAGACCAGCTTTCTTCATGGATCATCAGTTAATCAATGTTAACTCCCAGATGGCTTACATTCACACTCACTGAGAGCAAAACAATGCTCAGTCTGATAGAAGTGAGCTACTTTTGATTTGTCAAGTTGGAATTTGCACCAGCAAACTGATAAATAAAGATAATTACTGTTGACTTAATTATTTCTGAATGGCAGGTAGTACATCAGTTATGAATATGTTTTGTGGTGACCTTAAGTTAGCGTTACATTATATGTGGATTCTTGCCTGCAACTATTTTTAGTCTGCGCAGTGTGACTGAGAGAAAGACGAACAGATGCAGACAGACAGAGTGACCCACGTGTCTTTTCCACCAGCTTAAGGATAACCCCTCCGACATGGAGGTCAGAGGTCACGCTCAGGGTGACAGGTGGGGCATCAGACCCCAGGTCCTCCACTGTGACTGACAGGTCCCACGCCGCCATACTGGGAGAACAAGTGGAAAAAAGAGTGAGAGAGAAATGCAGGAGACAGGTTTGACAGAGTAGAGTCGACAGATATTTCCAGTAAAGGAAAGAAAAAAGGAGACAAACAGGGAGAAAATGAAACAGTGGGAGAAAGGATAACTTTAGAAACAGTGTCCAACTGATGATACAACAGATTAACTCTGACAAAGACATCCAGAAGACAAACAAGACTTAAGTCATCACTTCAGTGAAACTCTTTTTTTGTTTTTCAACCGTGTTGACGAAACTGTAAACACCAACTCTTCAGTTTTGATGTGACAAGTGTTCAGCAAAATCGTGGGTAGAGCTTTGGTGATTATTTTAGGGATCTATATATGTCAAAGGTGGTTGTTCATATGTCTAAAAATATATTTTAAAACTCTCTAAAACCTGATCATCACATCAGAACAACTTAAATGTATAGTTCTGCATCCAGTTCATGTGATTTACTTCAACATGAAATGTTTAGTTGTATTGGACAATTAGGGTGTTAAATGAGACAAAGAGGTTAGGCGACCTATCAATCACACTACAGTTGATCAGTAGTGAGAATTCAACATGGTTCAATATCACATGATAGTAACTGACACCTACACACACACACATGATGGAAGGCATGTCCAGTTTGATGAGCATTTCCCGTTACTCACTTGAACTATCACCATAGACGCACACTTCCGCTTTCTGACCCGCCCTAGGTGAAATGTTCATCCAATGCTAATACAGTCACCTCCTACATGTGTATTAAGTGTAAGTACTTTTAAAAAAAAAATTAAAGTTCAAAATGTGGTTGGTCTTTACCGGACATATCTACATTTTCAAAGACCAATATAAACAATGGCATAGATGACATGCCTGCAGGCCTCCACACCTCTTTTAGAGACCTAAACTTTCTTTATCTGCATGTTTTTAATTATATAACTTCTTGTCAAGGGGCAGTTTATCCTTCCACTTAAGATTTTTTAGAGCCATGTGACCTAATAGATGGCCTCACATCTGTATATTTACTACAGAAGCCTCATATATATTCATGCCCTGCCCAGACTCTCTCTCTGTAGTCATGCTTTCTCTCATACTGTCATATCTGCACAGACACACACTTTAAAAGACAATACCGTCAGTCTCCTCCGTCCAAGGCTTTGAGAAGTGAAAAGTGGGTCACCCCTGCGTCTCCGTAGGGTCTCTGAAGAAGGGTCCCGGGTTTTTTTGTGAGAATGTGCAGCAGTTTCACCTCTCTCGGGCTGGGCCGGTTGTGGTCTGTAGAGCTGTGTCTGTGCTGCTTGTGTCACCACTGTCAAGAAAGGCTTGTTCCTTTTTTTTTTTGTCAGTTTCCGCCAGGCGGAAATGTGAAAAAGGCTGAAGTTTTGACTGACAAGCTGTGTGAGTGAGGCATATTAGGAAGTGTCATAACAGGCAAACATCATATGTGAGAGTCATTTGTTTTTCTTCTTCCTTTTAATGAGAATGGCAAACACACAGACTATAAGTTGATTGGTGATATTTTGTGTGTTGGAAGATTGAAAAGGGTTCATTTTAATGGTGTGGACGATAAGCGTTTTAACATCTTTTGTTTAAGTATCAGACACATCAGTATCAGTTTTATAGTTTGACCACTAGTAATAATTTGATTTAGTTAAGACAAAACACCTGAATCTATCGGCTTTAATTTTTTAAAAAGTTACTGGTTCGATTTGGGGCAAATACCTTCAAATAATTTTATAGCCTAACTTTAACAACACATTTTTTGCATTCAGTTGAAAACCCTCTAAAAGGGGACTAAAGTCATTTTATAGCCTGATGTCTCCTTCAGGGCCAATCACCTTTTGGAGAATCTTCACACCAGACGTCCAATTTATTGCAGAGGGTTAATGTTTTGTATGTAGTAATAAATATGTTTGTTCCAAGATCCACGTCCAAATCGTAAAACTTTACAAAACTCTCCTTTCAGCTATTTTATTATCAGGGTATTTGGTCGTTGTGTGCCTCTTATCAAGTAAAACCGATATTTCCGATGGTATTGAAGGAAGCATAAACAAGTCGTTGGTTTCAACGACAGGGAGTCAGGGTATACACGATGTGGTGTGAAATATATAGCACGGGAATACCAGCCATATTATAGCATTTACCTTTCATTGGTATCTAGATATACGATATTATTACTGCCACTGGACACTACATTAAACATGATACAATATTCAAAGTTATTAATTTAGGGATGGTGAGATGACACCCCTCGTCAATGGTACATTCCACACTTTAACTTCCAAAACAAAAATGGCACATGGGAAGTGATTGTGAGAGGTGTGTTCTTATCGAAAACGAAACCTAAAACCTGTGTGGCCGGCACTTGCCCCTGTGAAGTGGTAGTAGCACGATCCGCTATACTTTATCGGTGTCAGTCAGGCATGATGCTACAAATATCAGCTCGAGTTTCACACATCAGAGCCCTCCCGTGCACCATCGGCCCTCTGCCCCGTGCAGACTTCCAGAGAGCAGGTGTCAAGTTCAAACACATGTTAGCTCCGGGAAGCCCCCAGCTGGGAGGCAGGGCAGCAACAAGTCCTGTCCGCGGCCATATTACCGCTGCCCTGCGAACTGACAGGTTCTCAACAACAACAGCAGCAGCAGCAGCAGCAGCACTTTGGAGGTCCAGCCAAGGGAACGGTGCCTCCTTACCCAGGGGAAGGAGTGGCTGGCTCAGCAAGCTTGCCCTCGGGGCTGCCTTCGGAGTGAGCACAGTTGCAGTGGTCCAGTCTCTCCACACCGGAGCCATTAGCGCCATGGCCCTGAAAGTTAACCTGGACTCTGCTGAGGGGGACTGGAAGGAGACCAAGGGTGAGAGTAAAGGCCAAAAAGATATTCATTACAGTTCACTACACTGACACTAACCTGCTTTGTCTACAAGCAGCCTCCCTGTCAGTTCACACAAGCTACAATTAAAACGATAAGTATCTAGTTAAAATGTTAACGATGATTTAAGCAGAGTAGTATTCTATACAAACATATTAAACATAAACATGCAAAATCTGTCCTAACATTTAGGCTTCTGCAATACCAGAATTATAAAAACAAACAAACAAAAAAAAAACAACCCGATGTATTAAAAAAGCACAAGCCACTATAGGTGCCACATTAATGAATTTTGGCTGCATATGATAAAGATTTTAATTATTTATCAAGTAATTGCTTATCTAATCTTTAAAAAGTCGAATTTAAACCATAAACTGTATAGCCATACCCATAGTCTATGATATTAATCAATGGGAGTTATGCTATAATTATCATAGAACGATTCTGTGACATATTAACGATTTCTCACACAGTATTTTGCTGTCTTCATGAGGTATTTCTACAAATGACTATGACAAAGACCATACATTACTTGGTTTCACAGGTCTTCAGAGGTAGTTTGATCTATTCTTCATCAAGCTTCAGTCTAATGTAACAAAAGTATTCTATTTTCCTTAACATCAACAAACACTGAGCAAAAAAACCAAACAAAAACAACAACAGCTACCTAACCAACCCCCCCCCCCAAACTTACAGGATATTTACTCTGTTTTCTTTCTCTCAGACTTCTTGCTGTCTCTTTCTGTGAAGGACAGGCGCTCCTACTACAGGACTTCAAGCTCTGTGTCACTGGACGACATCCCAGTGTGGACTCCCACAGCAGGTCAGAACCCCACTATCAGTCACTGTCACTGTAAAGTTCATTCAGGGTTTAGGTGGTGAGGTTTTCTAAGCCATGAATACTTTTACTAGTGTTATCAGATGTTTGGTCTCATTGGATCACCTAAACACAAAAATAAACACCAAGGTTGTTCCAAAATATAAGAAGTAGCAATGTTTGATTGGAAATTGTTATACGAAATATAAGATGGTAGTTTGTTCAAAACTGCTGTGAACTGATGAACTCATCTTGGTACAAATTTTCTTAATCACCTGTATTGGAAAGTGAACTTATCCAGTCTACATGTTCACATGAGGATGTTCTTCAAGGGTTAACACCAGCATGTCATTCTCTTCCAACTGTCCTTGTATTTCTTCTCTTCTTCAACACATGCTATAGCCTCTCTTCTTTTATTTAACTGAGAAAGCTCATAAGAAAGCAGTAACATTTCAAGCTTAGTTCTCAGTTTTTTGCCCAGTAATAGCAGTTTAACAACTGCATTCCTCAAAAACTATGGAACAATTCAGCTTCATATCATACACGCAGCTTAACCTTTTATGCTGGAATAAGCGGGAAAATAACTAATTTCCTAAATCAAATTTTGGCAGGCAGGATTATAAATTAAACAGGTGTAAAATATACCCAGTACCTAATTTAATATTAAAAATAAATATGCTAGAAAAAGACAGGTTGTCAAGTTGTTTTTCATCAGTTTTTTTTAACCTGAATTTATAAATTAGATGTTGAAATGTTTTTAAGGGCACATTGAAAGTACAGCAGCGATGTTCTAAATCTGTCTAAATGTGATAACATACTGACATATAATTTGTAGCACTGCAGACCCATACATCTCACAATTAAAATAAATAAATAAATAAATGTATCCCTAAATCTTTAGATCACTATAATTCATTCATTTTTACTCTTGTAATGTTTGAAGGATATAAGAGATAAGATAACCTTTTGTTGTCCCACTATGGTGAAATGTATTGTTACAGCAGCAGAAGTGGATAGATTGTCTACATATACAATAAAGAAGTGAAGTATATCCGCACAATATAAACGTATAAATACGAGTTAAAATAAATAAATATGAATATAAAAAATATACTATTTGATAAAAGATTGCACATATAATAAAGCATAAAGATATATTGTGTTTGTAGAAATTAAGTAATTTGATGTTAGCTTAAGAAATGTACATGGTACGTGTGTGTCTCATTATCAGCTGGTTCTGTGCCAAGTCGCTATCCGAGAAATGAAAAACTGGACCAGAAGATTTCCCTCTACAGTGGAGACATCACCAAGCTGGAGATAGATGCTATTGTCAATGCAGGTATGTGTATGTGTAGGTTAATCATCCACCATGGGCACTAATTATCAATCTGTCCATGATAAAACAACTTTTTTGCAATAAACACAATCGTACTCGGTGGTTGAGGAAAAAAGCACAAGAACATGAAAATAAGCCAGCCACAGGGAGTCATGTTGCATGTATGTAAAATTAGCACAAAACACCTGTGAGTGGAGGTTTGTGCTGTGATTATGGGTATTGCCTTTTCTCTGTGTGTGGGAGGAGCATATAGGAGTTTTTTTATGGTTGGTACCATACTGTGACATTTCCCTGAAACCAGAGCATGCAGAGTATAAATGAACAACAGAACAGTTGCTGAGCTTTTCTCTGGACACTCAAAAGTGAAACAATTATAAGCTCGCTGCTTTGAAATAACCTGTCTGAAATAACCAGAGTTAGACTGATGTGACTTTGAAAAGCCCTTGAGCTCCTTAAATGAAATCAGCTGCTGGTGAAGGCAGCTAATAGTAGTTTTATTTAGGTGACACATTAGGTGTAGTTTACACAATAAAAAGGCGCGGCACAAGAATAAATGGGTTGGAAATGCCTGGAAGGCTTGTTAGGTTTCTTGTACCCCGAACGCATCATTTGTTTATGTCCTGTTTATGTTGTATTTCCCAGCCTGGTGGTTTTGTGAGACTCTTACCTCCTAACATCTGTTGTCTGTAACATTTGCTGCATTGACTGGCTACTGCTGCCATTATGCAACTATTATCAGTTAACCTGGTGATTATCTTTTTCAGTTGTTCAGTTTTATTTTAGTCCATTATGTCTAAAAACTGTGAATTGTGTCTATCACAAGCCCTGAGAGCACAAGTAAGAGCTGCAGATGTTTTGTTGAAAGATATTTGGTTTAAAAAGATCAAATCACGACAAAAATTGCAGCAAACATTCAGTTTGTATCAGTTTTTGGTGTTTAAACAACTGTAATGATAAATCAGCTGTTATTCATTTTCTGTCAAATTAAGAGGTGAGTTTGACACTTTTGTTATGGATCCACTTTGTTACCATGCAAGAAAAGTGAGCACATACTATATTACAACATGAATAAAAGAAAAGTCTCCATCAGAAAAGAAAAATGAAAAAATAAACATCAGAACTCATCTGAAGGAAATTTGTTTTTAATTTTAAAAATGCAGTTTTTCAGACTAAGAATTTGCAGCTGTTGCCTTCAGGCAGCCACTAGTGTGTTTGTAATCACCATTAGATGGAGCCAGAACCCAGTTCATTCAGTCAAGACTTTTTCTCAAATGACTGTTTGGGCATTTGGGGGAAATTTAATCGGTGTCTTGGCACAGATGATGCATCAGGGGAGAGTGAGGCAGGCCAGCACGCCTAAATGATGCTTGATGATGAGGCTTTAGCAGAAAATGATAGATTTTCATTGGCAGCTGACTGTCAGCAGGTGTGCACTGTGCCAGCATCCAATGAATATGTTGATTGTTGACTCTCATTTACAGCCGTGCTGCTTGTGTGTGCTTCCAGACGTTCGTACATGCATCTGTGTACAAATGTTTAAGTAATTATGTGTGTACACGCAGTACGTGACGGTCTCGTTGTGTCTGGAGAGGCGACTGTGTGTTTGGGTGTGCGTTTTACAAGAGCTTTTACAGAGTCGCGGGATGCAAAGTAGCATGGAATTAACAAGAGGAAACAGCTAGTAAAGTGTCATTTAGCGGAGAGGACGAGGCAAGGTGATGGAGGGAGACTGAAGGACTGAACAACGCCAGAGGAAACATGACTGAGAGACAGAGTGTGAGAGAGAGTCAGCGCACCGACTGACAAAAAGCGAGAGGGGAGTCTGAAGGAGTGAAAAGAGGAAGATAAAAGAGAGGCAGGAAGAGGACACAGGCTAGTATTTAAATCTCAGACTGCATTGCCATGGCAACAAGCAGGTACAGGGTACCCTCTAAGGAGCTTTGGGCAGCAGGGTCCGATCATCCTTTTCCGTCTGACTGATCGGTCGGCCAGCTGACTGTCTCCGTAGTCATTTTGTTGACTAAGCGACTGACCTTTTCCCTCGATGACTAACTGATTGACTAAGAGCCTTTGAGTGATGTTAGTCGTACTTAAAGAGAAATAAAAGAGAGCGGCGGACTAACATGGAGTTGGTCAGTTCCACTCATTTAGAAAACTTCTCCTCTTGTTGCAGCTCTAACAAAGCTCCAGCGTCAGAGAGCAGCCAAAGCAGCGCCTGTGGTTTTTGACATGTGGAGGGGAGTGTTGTGGATTTTCTCTGTGTGCTCTGAAAGGCCTTGAAGCATCATTTAGCCCCTAAGGCAGCAAACATTCAATTGAAGCCAACTGTGGCCAATTATACACTATACTGGCAGACTGGTAGGTAGGCTGAAAGGGGAGAGGGGGGAGGAGTGGGGGGGGCTTCCAGGCCTGGCTGTTGATGAGACATGCGAAAACACAGACATCTACGTATAATGAGATCCATGCACACTTGTGTACGTGGATGCATACAGTTCCAGACAGAAGGCCATCAAAGACCTGTGAATTAACAGGTGGAAACTTGGTTATACGCTGGTCCACCCTATTTCCTCCTCCTTCCCTCCATCCCTTCCTTCTCTCCTTTCCTCAGTCAGCACTTATTGATCAGGTATGCAGGGCGTTACAGAGAGGCTGGGCGGGCGCTGTTCGTCGTTTGTGTCTCTCTCAATAAAGATTGGATTTACAGTAACTC
>OOFC01029966.1:5340-17721 GCA_900323345.1 Pseudochromis fuscus | reverse complement strand
AGATTGCGCAGAAATTTATTTTAACAGATTTTTTTTTTTTTTTTAAACTTTCTAACCACACCTAGCTTAACTCTTCCTTTTTTATGAATAACTTTTTGCCTGTCCATGACTGACACTGCATGAGCTCTTTGTTAGAGTATTGATGACAATGAGTTATTATAAACTTTTGATGCCACATGGCCTTTCAGTCTACTATAAAGGAGAGCAGCCTTGGTACAACAGGAATGATGGTGGTTTAACCCTGTATTTTATTTTCTACTCTCGTGGGAAGGGTCATTCTGTGCAAATCACCATCTAATGAGAGGTCGCTAATTGATCTGCTAAACCTGCAGGACATCTCCCAGGAGAGCACAGTGCATTAAGAATTAGCCATCACTTTTTCGGGACCCCCCTCTTCTCCTCCTCCTCCTCCACCTCCTCCTCCTCACAAGCCCCCTCTGCCTCATGTAAACAATGTGTGACATCCACCATGTGTCAGGAAATGATTATGATATACAAATAATTCCAGAGGGCGGAGACTGTCTGCAGGCATGGAGGAAACCAAAGAGGTGGGAGAAGGGAAGAAGGGGGGGTATCTTTTATTAATAGCCCAGCTGTAGTAGCGACTCCCTGTTGGACGGTTAATCACCAGTGGCCCCAGAACTATAGGCACGGCTCGCCAGCTGATTCTAAGAACTGTCTCCTCACTGCGATATACGGCCCTGCTTCCCGGGCTGGGCCCCCGCTTTCATTAGTGAGCCCCCGCTGTGCTCATATTTTAACTAGCTAGAGGCACTAGCTACTCCCTGGCTTACCAGCACGCCGGCTCACTGCAAGCTCTTTGAAGGCCGCGTTTCCTTCCATAGCCTCCCTAACACCTTCCTGAGGTTTCCATAGAAGATTCCCAAATTAGCAGTAAAAAGAAAAAAAAGGCACACCCCACAAATAACAGGCATAAGTGGCTGACTGTATACGCTCGGTACGTCACACTGGTTTTATTGAAGGCTACACAGCATAACGTGAATCAGGTACAGTAAACTATCACAGCAAGAGTTTGAGACTAGAGTAAATACACTTAAAACAAACACACAGCTATTTTCCGTCCATATTTCCCTGTCTTACAATAAAAGATTTAAATCCATCCTAACTGTTAAAGTTTGCGGCAGGTCAGACACTCATTCTGGTTGTGGTTTCCTGCATGTCAAACTGTTACACTGTCCTGCTCGTTAGTTTTCTGTGAGTCTCTCCTGTTTCCCCCTCAGCTCCTTCGGGCCGTTTGCATTTTTCAGAGTGCTGCTATAGAGTAGAGAGAGTCAAACCGAGGGCATGATGACCCTTTAAGGTGTGAAATGCTCCAGTGGAGTGAAGTCTATAGAACTGCCCACCAGAAAACTCCTCGTCCATTCTTCTCCTCCATCTTTTTCTCCTTTTCATTAACTCTGCTTCATTCTTTCTCCTTTTGTCTTCACTTTATGCACTGACGTGTTGCCTGTTCAGATATAGTGCATCATATTCTAGGATGGCTGTGGTAGCACAAAGCCTCAACCAAAGATTGTAGATGATCGATTGTTATTTCCTTCACAATTTTGTTCTACCTCTTTATTTTTTTTCCTCTTCAAATGGCAGTATTTTACCTCCGTGTTTTTTTGTTTTTTTTTTCAAATGGCACAGAGTTGTCATCGTTAACATTGCAATGCCTCATCTGGGGATACTGTTGTGTTCATTTAACGTTACCCAAAGAGACATGGCAGTTTAACAAAGAAATGAGCATGGTTTTCAGCTAGATAATGCCGAGCTTTTTCTCCTACGGCAGGTAATAAAAGACTCTCATCCTTTTCTGCTGTACATCAACAAGCCTAAAGAACAACCTTTGCTATGGTAATGCTACCTCTGAAGAAAGAGACCCCTATTATAGCTATTGTCAGCTGTGCCTGTGATACTATTGCCATAACCCTCCCCATAATGACTCCATGTATCACTAGTAATCTAGTCTTTAGGATTGTGTCCCCTTGGAATGGAGGGGGTGGAGGGAGCAGGGAGGAGGGAGGCTTGAGACGGGGGTCGGCGGAGCTTGGTAGCGGGCGCAGGGACACCAGTGCAGGCCTACATTCTCCCAATGATTTTATTTCTCTCCCCTCTGCGACCGAGCCATGCTAATAGAGGCCATTTATAATGGTCACCGGCTGCTGCTGCTGCTGCTGCTGCTACCAAGCACAACGGGACTGAGAGGCACTGCGAGCACAAAGAGCCAGCCCTTTCTCTTTTCTCTGGCAATGCAGCATGGGAGGTGGGGATCTATTCAAGAAGAGTAGGTGTAGATATGATTGCTAGCACTATTCATCAGCCTGATTCCATGTAATAATCACTGGGGCAATTGAGCTGTGATGATATGGGGAAGACATTTAATAACTGAAGGTGTTATCTACTGTTTACCGCTGTCACATCTTCAGGCAAGTATTGTGTTCCAAGCCAAACCTTTATTGTCTACATCCTCCCCTTTTGTTTTTTTTTTCTGAGCAAATGCAAATGTCACTAAGTCATTTGGTGGTGATTTAATGTAAGTAATATGTTTGTCCTTGGTCAAACTAAATACATTAGCACAAGCTCTTGCTATGGGCTCAGACAGTTAAAGTAGTTACAAAAGCTTGTTCAAAGTCAAAGCACATGCTGAAACTTCATTTAGAGTCCAGGCCAAATTGTCCATTTTGACCTGGCAAGTGATGTAAACAAAATGCCACAGGTCTTTTAGTTCAGATCACCTGCTTTTAAAATGTGGTCCTCACTAAGAGACAACACAACCAGCACAGCATAGGAAAATCATAATTTGATATCCATACATACTTGAGAAAATTGTTATATAATCATTTAAGGTATAATATGATTGAAATCAAACAAGTGGAGATACAGTGTAATGACCAATTGTAATCTTGTTTAAATTTACCCATACTACAGATGGCTTACGCTGCAGATGGGGGCTATAATCTGTGCAGGTCATAAAGGGACTTATGGTTCTCTCTGAACGCCTTGGTTTTGATATTCCAGCCTTTTTATTTTTTATTTTTTAAACTGTATGTGCACAGGCAGCAGACTCAGAGCAGAACAGATCATTGGGCTGATCGTGTTTGGTGAGGCCAGGAAGTCATGATGCCAAAACACATGAAAGACTCCTGCTGTGTTTTATTGCTGGCAATTTGATGTTACAGGTTGCCATCTGCAAAAAAAAAAAACAAAAAAAAAAAACAAGGATAAAACCAAATCTGGCTGTGAACAAAGAAAGAAAGAAGCACGGGTGTGTTTTTTCGTCCTGCAGGTCTGCGTTAATGCAGCATGCGTTCCGGCCGAAAAATTTCACTCCGGTTGCATCATCCTCTCTGTGGGATCTTTCTCTCTCCTCCTCTCGCGTTTGGTTTGGGATGACTCTGTGTGTGCCTCTGTGTGTGTCTCTATGAGTGAGTGTGTGTGTGTGTGTGTGTGTGTTTATGTGCTCTTTCTCTCCCTGGCCCAGAATCCTCCACTCAGCTCAGCTTAGAATGCACGCTCAGGCCCCACATTGTGCCCCGCTTCTATGAAGACGCATCACAATCGATTTTGAGTGTTTTGTCAGGGAGAAAGGCAACATGTGTCGCGGAGGAGGTCGCTTCGAAAACCAAAGTAACACTCGACCGCCAGCGCCAGACTGCACCTACCGTCCCCGTCCTGTCACAGCCCAGAACTGCCAAGCAACAAGAGGGAAACAAGAGGCGGGGCCAGAGTGGGGAGTACAGTGAGCCTAATTTGTCAGGAGGACCATTGTCAAGGCAGCGCTCCCTCTGTTAGTCACAGTGAGAGATGGTCCGGCCAAACCAGAGGAGGGAGTGCTCATGGAGCTCCAGCGAGGATTAGCATGCTAACAGCGGGTTTGGAGTCATGCGGCCTGTCAGGGAGGTGGAGCCCTCTGGCTTCTCTGACCTCAACAGTCTTCTCATTAAAACCACCGACCTTTACATACACAGAGAGAGATAATGTACGGCGGATGGATGTTCCTGCCTGTTAATCTCATCCCACTTCCTGAAGATTGATTGAAACTAACGGGCACAGACTCAGTACTGAAAGTGCAAGTTTGATGCACACAGCAGCAAAGGACTGCATGTTTGTATATGAAGTGTATCAACGTGTTTCAATACAAGTTAAAATACGATACTTGCATTGTCGTTTAGATAGTTGATTTCCCCTAGAGAAAACTTTTTGTGGTAAAAGTTCAGGAGTTTGTGCATCAGTGTGTTAGGATATAGTTAATTCTAAGTGGCAGAGTCAGTTTTTCATAAAAATAGGCTAAGATACTTGCACTACAATTCTCTTTTTTTTTTTCTTTGTTTGTTTCTTAATCCTGATTTCCTATTGTTGTGTTCATTGCCCCGGTGTACCATTCTTTCAGAGGATGAAAAAAAATGTTTTTTTTTGTTTTTTGACAAGTGCTCCTTAGAGAGGTAAATATTTTCTGTTTTCAAGGCTCTTGCATCAGCTAAGTATTATTGTGCTTTGTGGTAAATTTTTAAAAAGTTGACGCTCTGGGCCTCTTCAATCTTTTAGCTACCCTTAATACCAGTTCCACGCCCCCTGCTTCACATACCGGTGGCTGGTTCTTGGAGATGGAGAATGCAATATTTTTGAAATGTTGGAAAGTCTTACATGTTGTTTTTAAGTTTTACTTTTGTTTAGTGGGTGATAGTAAGTCTGCAGTACTAATAATAGAAATTCCTATGGATTAGAGCCCAGTTTTGTTGTTTTTTTCTTTTAGTTGACTATTTTTGAGAAGGTTAGAAGAAGATAATTATAATGTGATGATAAATATAAATATATTCATGTAGTTTCATGCATGCTGCTTCCATCACACAGGCTGCTATAGTTCCCGAAGTGAACTACATATGATTTGTGTCTCTTTGTTATGCATGCATTTTACATTTTGTTCCATTTCTGAATCCTTATCTGTGCCACGCAATTATACAGGCACCATGCTCCATATGTAGCTGTTCGGAGTAAAAGGTTTAAACACCATTTTCTTTGTTCAACAGTCAAAAGGTTATGAATCTCTTCTGTGTGTGAACTCAGAAACTGGTGTTTTGCCTTTTGGATTAGAGCTGCTGGCTCCTTTTATCAAGCTTTGCACAGTCAGGAGGCTTTATGATAGCGAATTTTACAATAACCATATCTGTGTGTGTGCAGTATATATGTGCATTTACAGCCGTGTGTATACATTTTCTTTGCATATTTGTCATCTGTTCATCCTTGTATGTACATATGGTTCAGATGTATGTGTTTTGTGTGTGTGCCATTATACTATAGAATATAACACCGTACAACCCTACTATACAGTCACACTTGAGGATTATTTTTTAATGTTATTATTCAATAATCTTTTGATCCAAACGTGTCTCGAACCCTCCGTATACACATGAAAACGAGGTCCAGCTGCTGCTCTGTGCTGCAGAGGCTTCCACGAGGAAATAGCAGCATGACACAGCAGCAATATGAAAAATACAGCCAAAGTTTGTCACAGCTAACTGTGGCATTGGCACATTAATGCATACCCAGCATGCATTTATTCTTGTTACACATTCTGCTCCACAAGACCTTTTTATTTCTCTCAAACTGTATCCGACGTATTTACATTTTTTTCCTGTTTTGACCCTTTCTTGCGTTGTTCTCAAGGTCAAAGTCTGTTTTAGTATCAGAAAGAGCAAATCATTGTTATTACCTTGCAAACAGACACTGTAATAAGCCTTCATCATTTCTCCAAAATGTAATGCATGTACTTTCAATTACCTTTTTAGCCCAGACAAAAATTGTTTCCTATACACTAAACAAATCATTCAGCTTTGGAGATTTATGGTTCATAGAAAGTTGAAATGATGTTTATTCTCGACCAAATTGCTAAACATAACTCAAAGTGGCGTATCTAGGTCTGCCTGCTAGGATATTCTAAAGCAGGGATTACATGAGACGTGTACTATTTGTCCCAGACAGAAAGCCCGTCAAAGACTGTTGAGCATGTGTGACTTGTCAGGCCAGACACATATTTAGCCTCCACTGTATGCATGCGTTCAATCTCCTATGCTGTGCCATGACTGCCAGGTTTGAGTGTCCCTGATTCAATTCGCTTTCTTCCCATCTCCCTTCATGCCTATTTCATGTCCCCCAATTAAAAATGCACCACGTTGACTTGTAAAAGGAAGGTGGGAATGGAGGTTGGGGCTTTTCAAAGATCCCTCTCAATTATTCAAAGCCAAGTTTGATTCAGAAAATGGAGGAGGATTAATAAGTCATGTGGAAGTTTTCGAGGGTTTGGGTAGCAAATGTAATGCAAGATGTTCTGATGAAACCAGGAAGAGCGTCGACCAAAGGGAAATATTTGTCGTAGATTAGGATTGACACGAGTCAGCATCATTAAACCACTTGTTCGCTTCATGTGATGTAGAAGGAGAGTATGAAGCTAACACAGAGACTATTTGTAAATGTTCAAGTTTTATATTTAAGAATATGCAGCGTGCACATTTCTGAATTATATAACTACGAAGCTCTGAATTTGTATTTCAAATTTCCTGTTTGTTTCTGGATATCCACTGGGTCCATATTGCTCCATTTTCATTCCTCTCAAACTGTTCATATCAGTGCATTTGCCATCAGATATTACCATTCACATCATATTGGCATCACATTGAGGGAAAGTACATCAAGGCTTTATCCTGTCCTGCTGGTTGGAGAGCAGATAGACCAAAACATATCGCTGCAGAGGGAGATGGTGCAAGAGTGCGTAAAACGACAAGGAGCTCAAGACAGAGAGACAGCGGGAGAGAGGGAAGGAGAATTAGAGAGATGTTGAAACAGGGATGATGTAAGAGAATGCGTGAAAAGAGGCAAGGGAGATCCATGGAGGAGCGTTTGGGTGGGGGCTGCACACAAAGACAGAAAGAGAATATCAAGAGGCAGAGAGATATAAAAGAAAGAGCAGACATTGTAAAGAGAGGTGCAGACTAAAAATGGAGGCGCGGAGAGATTGTTCAATGACAGGCGCAGAGCGAGCAAAAAGAAACGAAAGGAAGATGGAAGGGGCTGAAAAGAAACGACTGAAAAGCAGGAAAGGAAACCGACAGACAGAGATAGAAGTAGAAAGAGTGAGGGAGTCCCAGAGACAGATGTCGCCCTCGCTGGCCCCGGCAGATTGATAGCTTCTGGCCCAGTTCCATGCCAGGCTCTGACCCCTCTGTCCTCTGCTGTAATTTATAGGCTGCGTTTTGCCAGATTTAAGCACTACTCTGTGGCCATCATGGTTCGAGGAGGGAGGATGACCTTCCTGGGATGGGAGCAGAATTAGACCCCTGCAGCTCCCAGCTGCCCCGGGGGTAAATAAGCAAGCACCCTGCATATTAGCATGATCTCTGACAACATGTTAATGGGTCAGATCTTACTTGTCAGTTGTCTGTGTGTGTGTGTGTGTGTGTGTGTGTTCTTCATTTGTGGGTTCTACAGTAGTTCAGTGTGTTAACTTGAGGGTGAAGCAGTGTAGCTGTTTGTTTAGTGTCTACAAGAATATTTTTTTTTTTAGGGCCTACTGAAGACAGGACAAATTATTGTTTTTTTGAAGTAAAATCCAGGACTCACTAATAACCACCACAACTTTTTACAGAGCTGATTTTAGCTGTTGATACTCGGGAAAATCTTTTGTGGTCCACTCGTGTTTATCGGCACCCTGTGGGATATGAAACATCCTGCTTTGAGCGCCACCAACCAGCTGTAGGAGTTTGCTTCTCTGTGTATCCATGTGTTTGATTCAGATTTACTAAACCTTGTGTCTTTGATCTTAAATGCAGAGAAACCAACACAGAACCACAAGTTTGCCTATCATGTGACTGCAACCCCCTTCCCTATATGCACATCCATATAAAGATCCTCAAAACTTGATTTCTAAGTTTGGAAAAAGAAAGTTTAACACTCAAAAAATCAAGTTTTGTTTAAAATGAAAGGTAAAATTACAAATGTCGAAATCGCTAAGAAATAAAACTGTGAGTTTTCACATCGGGTCTCATTGCTCACCAATAAAAAGCTGATTGAGAAAACACGTTTCATGGCCTTTAAGGGGGTTTCTTACAAATACAGGATACACCACTAGTGAGTCTGTGATAGATTAAACATTTACTGAGCTGCTAATGCTGGTGGCTACATTTTATCAATGAAACTAATGTCCTGTATTTTTACACATGTAATCTTTTCTTTTTTTTGCATTCAATTTAATTTTTGTTTTCTGTGAAGTTCATCAACATCCAGTTCCATTAGATTTTGTCCGAGTCCTGTGTTTGATTATTGGAACCGTATTAACTGTTTTGAAATGATGGTTCTATTAAAGAGTAGTTTTATTTCAGAACGACAGAAAATCCTTTTGAGCCTGCTGATTATAGACACTTCAGCCTACTAAATTGCACCTTTTAAGCTCTTCTTCACTTCGAGGACTGTCCTAGTTGCTTATTGCATGATTAGCTCCTGCCTTCATAAATCAGGCTTTAATTCTGTGCAGACTGTTGGTGTAAATTAAATGAGGGAGCGCAGCAAAACTTTGTGCTGTGGTTACTTGTAAAGTAAATATAGTGTGTGTGTGTGTGTGTGTGTGTTTGTGTGTATCTGGAGCGCGGCCCCCACTAGTAGACTAACTTGGCCGGCTAGCTGGTGGGCTCAGCTGGGTTTGTGCTTGGCCATTCAGAGCGCTACCTCAATGCACAAATCAGCCCAGGGAATGATCTGGACAGAAAGCCTTCAGCAAATTATTACAGATTTGCAATTTAATGGCTTCGGAGGTCTCTCCCAGCCCTGCACAGGTTCCCAATGAGACAGAGCCTATTAGTTTGGTCCTTTAATCACAGAACAGGAGATGGGAATCCTGGCCAAACCTATACATACCCCGCTTCACTTGGTGTGGAATGATTTCATGGGGTTTATAGATAGAGACAGTCAAGTCTGTGTGCGTGCATGACCGTGTGTGAGTGTGTGAGCATTGGGTAGTTGATAAGCTTTGCTTTCCCTGGAGCAACACCCGTGTGTGTGTGTTTGTGTGTTTGTGGTTGAGCGTGTGAGTGTGTGTAAAAGAGAGAGAGAGAGAGGGGGGAAAAAATACAACGTGTTCCTTTATGGATCGTTCATCAATACTGTGAGGACGCAGTGGGCACTAGCAATTAATTTGGCGTAGGCTTTACCCAAAGCTAACAAACGTCCATTTCCCAAACCATATGTTGTAGAAAAATACAAAACCAGTTTTCAGGATAATGTTCCAAAAATATGGTTTTAATTTAAGTTGAAGTCAAAAGCAAAGTCCTTTTAAAAATAATTCATCACCAAATTAATAACATTTCGAAAGTCAGTGAAGTCATTCATTTACTGTACATTTACATCACTATGTTCAATCAGCAAAATGATTTTTATGTAGGATTAACCATTGGAAAAATCTGATTTCTTGATTCACTCACTGGACTGAAATAAAAAAAAAAAACTCCCCCGCTTAAGCTGATAAAAATAGAAACTTTTTTGTGATCTATTAAACATTTTATTAATTAATCACCAGTAAGGTTTGAGAGCTAAGCTTCAGTGTTTTTGTCCCTTCCAGATTTACAGTACAAGACATTTCTACAGGCAGAAACAATGCATTTTAGATAAAGGCCTAACTTTTGTGATACTATTTGTTACAGACAAATGGCCCGCTTTTCACAGGGTGTTTCAGTTTTTTCCCATAGCTATAGTTGCCCTGATTAATGTGCCATCGATGCAAAATGTAAAAACTATCACTCCAATCTGCCTTTCAATGTCCCAATTTGTCCAAGAGGAAGCCAAGCTTTCTAAATGAGCTGGATAAAAGTGACTGCCAAAGGGGATGAATATATATAATTATCTGTGGCTGGAGCGCCAACAAAGGGACTTTGAAAATCAACTTTGTGCGCCAAAGGCTTCATTAGTCTGACGACAACAAAATGTCCCCTCAACTTGCAGACGGAAAGACACAGGTATCTGCAAAGCTATTAAAAGCATTCAGTCACACGGCCCTCTGTAGCCTGGCTACTATCTGTTTGGGATTAGAAGCTATTTAATGCGCTAATGTTAATATGCTAATGTGTTAATGTTATGTTAGTGAATTATTAGGTGATTTAAGAAATGGCTGGCTGCTGTTTTGTTGGTCTTGCGCATTGACACGTTAGAAAGGATGGATAACTGTGTTTACTTTGCATATGGAAATCCCTGAATGTCTTTCATCTGTCCTTCCTATAGCGACTAGTGGTCCATGTTAGCTTTGCAAACATCTTAATTGTGTTAAATGGAGGAAAAAGGGGGGAAGATTAAAAGCCATTAATGTGTGTTGTGTGAGGGTATGCTATTCCCGGGACGGTGCTTTTGTTCACTTTGGCAAAGCAGAGGAGAGAGTTTCACCTTGAAACTCAATGCACACCAGAATCATTGTCATTGTGTCTACCTAAAACACTGCTGTCTCCCGTCCTCGCTGTTTTATACACTGTCAAACTTGCTTTGCTCGTCTTTGCGTTTCTTTTTGTGATTGCCCCTCTCCATCCTTCTTACTCTCTTTGTACGTCTCTCCCGTTTTCTCTCCGTCTATCTCTCTCGTGCTTTTCCCTTTGTAGCCCTGCTTCTCTCCATCACTCTCTCTCTCTCTGTCTGTCTGTCTAAGCGTCAGATAATCTCACTGGGGGAGACTTTAGAGGACTCTCCATCTGTGTATAAATAGCTCTGGATGAATTATTGAGGGACCTGGGGTTGCTAATAATCCCGCAGGACCCATCTGACAATGACACAGAAGATGGAGGGAAAACAATTACGCAGGCTTTCTCCTTCAGAAGAGTGGGAATGGGGGTGGGGGGACTCGGCGGCCTCTGGGAGCCTCCTCGCGGGGCCCAACATCTTGGCTAATAAACCCAATTAAGTCTCCGGAATCAATCGGAGCCCCGGGGGCGTCCTCTCTCTTCCTTCCCCGGACGGTGTGCAACAACAGGAAGTGTAATGATTCATGTTCCCCCTTCTGCATTTGGATCGTCCTCTCATCTCCATCTTGCAGGTTGGCAAGGCGGACGGGACAGGACAGGATGTCCGCCGAGGCAGGATAATAGGACAGGGAGAGGAAAGGAGAAGAGAGGCGAGTGGAGTGGGGAGGAGAGGAGCACAGAGGAATATTAATGGGAGTGTTTATCCTGTAAGTGTTTTACCAGGGGGACAAGACATGGGACCACTCCCATGACAGAATTAAAGCACTTTGTCTTCTTAGTGATACATGATTCATCTGTAGATGGATCTTTGATTAATCGGCTTTGCCAGGTCCTTGCCTGACTGTTGACACAAGATGCTATCTATCTATCTATCTATCTATCTATCTATCTATCTATCTATCTATCTATCTATCTATCTATCTAAACTCACTGATTGTTTTATTCATGGCTCTCTGTCAGTCTTTTTCATACAAAACAATCTCACAGCAACAATAGTTTGGTTACAGGAAGGCAAAGACTGTAGTTATAAACATTTATTTAAAGTATAATTAGGCTAAAGGTTTTGGAAAGATTAGTAAAAATACAAGTATCAGTCCTTTGATGGGAAGCACCCAAACTCTGGTCTCCATAAAAGCCACTTGCGCCCTCACCGAGTGCAGAATCAAACCAGTATGTACACACCGGCTGGTTCTGGGAGACCGGCCCGGTACACTCTGTCTATTTCAGATGTACATGACAGCTACCCAAATCACTGAAGAGTCTCTCACTCTTAAAACACTGTGTAGGAGAGTGTTAGTGTCCCATGACAGTCTAAACACTCTTTGAGAGTTTTTTTTTTTTTCTCCACTCTGCCAAGTATAATGTTCCCAAATGAAACACTGAATTGCTGTAATTTGGGCATGAAAATGTCCATCTGTTGTCTGTCCTACATATTTATATTAGTCAGCATCAATGAAATTCCCAGCGTGACCAACCTGGTATGTAGCAGTGCAGACTTTTGGTTCATCTTAGGAGTCATTCCACACTTAATAATTCATATCATGAAAAGCTAAATTTGGGTGTCCCAAACATTTCCTGACAAAATGGCTGAGGTAGGACAAGACTGAGGTGATTCATCTGCCCGGATTTTGGGGACAGCTCCAGATGTATTTGATGTGTGTGTGTTTTGCCATCACGGGAGCTTTTAACAAGTGTGTGTGAGCATTTATGTTTCATGCGGTGGACTTGGAGTGAGGTATTTTACTTTGTGGCGTGAGAGCTCAGGCATCACATGTAAGCCTTTTTCTGTGGGTGTGTAAACCACTGTGTGTTGGTAGGAGTGTGTGTGTGTGTGTGTGTTTTCAGTCCAATCCCGACCCTTAAGGAATTGAGGGGGGAGTGTGGGGTAGCG